>ML809979.1:71030-81807 GCA_009831015.1 Picea engelmannii | reverse complement strand
ATACGATCTGCCTTGGAAGATGGACAATTGAAGCTGGAAAAGATACACACTAGCCAGAATCCTGCAGACATGTTAACAAAGGGAGTAACCAGGGAGAAACTGAGTTCTTGCTCAGTTTCAATTGGTCTTCAATAATGAAGATGAAGAAGAGAAATTTGCTACGTCCAAGAAGGTTCAGAGTCCAACATATACAACAGCGGTGGAGTTGTTGAGATCAGTCTCCAAGTGGGAGATTGTTGGTTGTGGAGCCTGATTATCTTCTTGATTTAGAGGTCTTTTACTTTCAGCTGTGTTTATGCCCCATGAAGTATTTACACCCCAGAAGTATATACATTCTTCCATGCGGGGGAGTGCAGAGGGGGGGTACCCCCTCTGCGGGGTTTGGGGGGGCTATCCCCCCAGATGGGGGGTCTAGGGGCAAGCGGGCGGGCCCCCAGCAGGGGTTTGGGGGCGAAGCCCCTGAAGCAAAAATTGCCTTGTAAAAGTGTATTGTAATTTCATTGTAAATCTGGACCGTTCATTATAAGGTCGCAGATCTAACGATAGAGATTATGTTAGGGTTTTTTTGCCCTAGAAGGCAACCCTCTTTTATGAGGGAAATGTATTGTGGCTATGGAGGTTGGCGAGTATTGTATTTTGAGAGAGGAGACTGTGAGAGAAAGAAGAGGAAGTTACAGCGGGTTTTGTTGTAGGTTGTATCCCTTCATTTTGCTAGATAATAATAAAGAAAGGACCTGGCAATTTCTCTGGTGGATGTAGCCCACACTGGGTGAACCACGTAAATCTGTGTCTCTCTTGTATTGTGTATCTTCTGTGTTTTGCTTCCGCATTTGTTTTATTTTATTGCTTCGCGGTCCTGTTTTTTCTAACACTCTTGACCAATGAATTATCTTAAGTGGTACAAGGGAAAGTTGAATCTCTTTTTTCAATGAAATTTTGTGATTTAGAATATAGGTAAAATATCTAGGTTCTCATTTAAAACCAATCAAATATTTCTTTGAATACTGGATATGGTTATATAAAAAACATAAGCTAGAATAATTGTATGGTGTAATAGATGGTTGTGGCATGGAGGAAGATTGATCCTGATAAACATAGTATTAGAAAGAATTATAGTTTATTAAATGAATATTGTTAATATTCCTAAGGGAATCTTAAACAATGTTCAAAAGAAATGCTTCATCTTTCTTTGGACATGGAAAAGAGCAAAAGAATTCATTCCATTGGTTAACTGGAAAATATTGGCAATGCCAAAAGAAGCAAGGGGGTGGGGATTAAAAAACATATTTCTTTCCAGTTTTGTACTTGCAGCAAAAAATCCCTAGAGGTTGCTATATAATTCATGCCTATGGGGAAAGTTAATGAAATTCAAATACCTAAGAAGTTTGACAATGGAGGATTCGTTCAGATTGAAAATAAAACAAGTCAAGGAGCCTCATTAATCTAGAAATCCTTAGTAAATGTTTTCCATGTTTAGGTAAATGGGTTGCATGGAAAATTGGAGATGGTAGCAAAGTAAGGATTGGTGAGGACCCCTGGATTAGAGTATCTGGAAATTACAAGTTATCTTATGATTGTTTGTATTTCCTTCACAATCAATGGATTTATCACTTAAGAGATGTTGCTTCCATGGTGGTTGGTAACATATGGGATCAAAGATGGGTGACTGTTGAGCACTTGAATTTGCAAAGTGAACAAGTTTAGGAATGGGACCAATTTGTCAGATTATTAAAACATGATGCAATTACATTGAAGCATGAAGAGGATCAACTTAAATGGTCAAAAAAATTGAGTACAAGGGACTACACTATCAAGCTAGGGTATGATACAAAATTTGAAGAAGAATGTACCAATGAGAGAGTTTGGAGGTGAAGGACTATGCGAAAGTTATCCTACTCCTTAAAAACCAAAATTATTTTGTGGTTGGCCCTTTGTAATAAGATTTTAAATTGGAACAATGGACAAAAGAGGAATTAGATAGGATCAAATGGATATATCCTTTGCAAAATCAATGAATAATTGGTGGCTCAATTGTTTGTGATGTGTATGTTTTCGAGAGAGGTCTGGAATGAGGTAACACAACATACTATAGGTCAAAAAAATGGGAAAATATGTCTATGGTTGATTGTCTCTTTGGTTGGTTATCCAATATGGTAGTATCATCCTTTAAGACTCCCTTGTTTTTTTGTATATGGAATCTTATGGGCCAAGAATCAGATGGTGTTCCAAGGCTCATTGCTCGCAAGCGGCGCAACAATTGAAACTAGCTTGGGAAAATCATAAAACAATTCCTAAAGAAGTTTCTTGAAAAATGTTACTAAGACCGCACACTAACCAAGAGAGACCATGAGGATTTTTCAATGGAGCAAGTCAAGGAAATACTAGTAAATGTAGCACAAGAGTAGTGCTCTATGTTGATTTCTCTCATTATATCATGATGAAGTATGCAACTAGTCAAGGATCCAATAATCGAGTAGTATTGTATGCCTAAGCTATGGATTTTACTAAAAGGAGATGCAGATCAATGTCTAAAAAATCTTTAGGTCTTTGGGGATTCAAGAAATCTTGATTTTAGTCTAGGAGGTAAAGTATTTTATTTATTCTATTCCATTTACCCATGTATATAGGGAATTTAATACTATGGGAGATAATTTGTCTAAAGACGCTTTATCTCTATAGGAGGGTACCTTATGTGAACGGGTATTCACAGAGGGCACACCTCACATAGTCTTTGAAAGAATTTGATATTAAAGGGGACTTCCGATAAGATTTTTTATGGTCTAGTTCTAATATAGAATTGATTTCTTTGAAATGTACAAAGTGTGTAATACACTTTTTTGTAATTTTGAGAAGTTTCTAATGAAAGGAGTGATCATCGACACTACCTTAAGCATGTTTATATGGCTCTAAAAGGCCATAAATAGAAGTATGATAAATATATTATGTAGTTGTAGGCTATAGATGACAGAAGAAGACAACTATGGTGAGATAGACAAGTTTTGAATCCACCCAAGACAAAACAATTTATATTTTGATTTCCTTCTCAAAAATATCAAATATAATGATTTTTTCCTTTGGAAACAAATATGGTTTTAGGTGTTGGAATTGGGTATAGTTTCTCACTCATTATTTATTGTGATAACAATGGATGCACTAGAAAATTCATGCATATTTTGGCCTTAGGTGGCGATATTATTGTTTCACATTTTTCATAGGAATGGACCTTGACAAATGCACAGTTCATGTGACCATTTAATTTTTCAAACTTAATATTTCATTTCTATCAATTCAATCAATAACTTTGGATGTTTACCTAATATTACTTATGTTTGTAAATAACGCAATTTGAACAACAAATCCATCGCTATTATGCCTATGAAATGTTTTTGTTGTAACAATCCTTTGTTTACTGTCACAATGGATACTGAAATCTCATCAACTTAAAATGAGAACAACCCAACTACATTGATTATTGAAGGAGTATTCCATTAATCAAATGTTGAAATTATGTTTTATGTATCTTTGATGGATCTTGCTACCAATTTTCTCCATTGGACATTGGGTTCAGCGCTTCTAGCGAGTTTCGTGACATGGGTTAACCCCCTCTTGTGGATCCTAACTCCGGCAATTGTGGCGGAGACTAATGTCTACAAGCTTTGGTATAATGGAAATCGTAGTCAAACAAATGGTTTCAAAGCAACATGTCTCGAGTTCGAAACTTTCCCAGCACATGCTGAGGGGGCAATTGTTGGACATTGAGTTCAACACTTCCCACGAGTTTTGCGACATGGGTTAACCCCCTCTTTTGGATCCTAACTCTAGAGATTGTGGCGTAGACTAATGCCTACGGGTTTTTTTCCAACAGAAATTATATTCCAACATTATCAACTCATTGGAAATGCAAAATAAGGGAGCACTTCAATTATGGGCATGCATTGCTCTAATTAGGCATGGGGAACATGTATTTTTTCACTAAATAGACTTGGAACTATCATAAAATATAACCTCTTTCCTATAGTTTTCTCTCTATGTTGTTTTTTTTATACATTGCACATATATTGTCATCTATTCTTCTACATCTCTTATTTTTCCTCATCTTCTTTGGCTTAACTAAACTATAATCAACAATACCAAGACCTCACCTCACATGCCAAGAGGTTGATAAAATAATAATGTTCGCATTAAATTCATGTTATATTTTATTTTTGTTTTCTTCAACCATAATTGGGAGATATTTGTATTAACCGAAATGTTACAGCTAGGCTCGCAACAAAATGTATATCAAAAGTCTTATTTAAGTAGTCTCAAACAACAATTTAAAGGAGGAAAAACTATTATCATATAACTACAGTTGAATAAGGCCATTGACCATTGCTTCCAACAAAACTTGGTGGTATCAATTCTACAAACGAGGCCTAAAAAAATAACAACTTTGAAAAACATACAAACATAAAATTATGCATGTTGGTCGATTGCTTCATCTTGAACTACTTTCGCTAAGTTGGGGTCCACTTTGACAATTTTTGCATGCTCTGATAGTTGGTGAAAAGTTTCATCATCCCTTAAAGCCCTGCGTTTTGAATTAATGGATTGAACTTGATTTGAGGCCTCTAACTGATCTCCTTTTGAAAAATTGATAACCATAGTGTGAAGCATGCTACAATCCATTTCCAACACTAATATTTAGCGCTTAAATTGAACCAGAGTACCCATTATTGTGGAAATTTGTGAAGTGACTTGATTATCTTTTTCTTGAGTTCTACTTATGGCCACCAAAATAGAACTTATGTTGTCGTGGATGGCCTCCTTATGGATTCTCAATGCCCTCCTAATTTCCTGGAATTTTTTATAATCCATTCGATGACAAATGTTATACAATACCTTATATGAAATTGGAGCTTCAAAGACACTGAGCCACTCTACTTATAATATGTATAAAACCAAGGATGCATTAAGAGGGAGCTATGAAATCAGGATCTAGATACCACACTGAGGATACCTCTGAAAAGGAGGGTTAAGAGAAAACCCTCCCCTAGAAAGATCAATGGGGCCATCTTGCTAAAGAAAGAAGTTACAATGCCTTTTAGAACCACCAAGACTCTAATTAAACAGAAATAGCTCATAAATTGAACAAAGAGCACTCAAGGAACAGAGAGAACATTGTAGAATTTTATAAGAAGATGAAACTACTACCTCATTGAGGATAAGATCGAAGGAAGAAACCTCATAACACCAACCAAAAGCCCCAGTCCCACTGATGTCAAATGAGAGAAAGGAGGAAATCGACTTACAAATGCTCAGTAGCAGTAAAAGCACTAAGCACAATGCACTACATCTAAGCCTACACTTCAACATATGCTCGAATAATACTCTAACCCTTCCATTATCCCACAATTATGTTGAGGTAATCATCACGCTAATTCAAATGCAATTGGCAGTGATTGCAAATTTTTGTAAGTCGAGGGAGATAATCCCTTCACATTAGTTGATCCATTAAATGGCACCATTTCCTTGTATGTATCCATGTCTGCATTTAAAAGGAGGTGTGTCATGTCCTTCATATTAACCATGGAATTGGTTGATGGATAAGGTTACCTTTAACCAAAATCTCCCCCATTTTCAATAGCGTAGCTTGATTTGAAAAATTGTCGGCTAGTGTATTGTGCTCTCATAGAACATGGAAATACTTGACCTTTGATAGACTTTTAACTTCTTGATGTGTCCTTTCAAGTAATGAGGCTAAGAAAATATTCATTGTACTAGTATTTAGAACCAAATGTATAATGACATTTTTTGAATCTCCTATTATGCATATTCTTTGATTGCTAATACTTGTAGCGAGCTTTAAACTTTGCAACAAAATGTAGGCTTAAGCCTACTTATTTGTTGATGTGCCCAATCCCCAAGCATATTTTGATTTCAAAAATTCTTTTGGGGCTCGAAATAACCTCCCCCCCTTGCACCCACCACCCCAAGATTATGTTTTGATGCTCCATCAAAGAAAAGAAGGTGTGAATGTTGCTCATATTTCTAGTTTTGAAAATCTTGAGAGCTCAAACAAAGCTGCTAGCATAATTTAGGACTCTCCTTGATAATTGTATACCTTTTTTAGGAAGGAGTAAGATGGAACTGATGAAGCCAATCCTCTTCCTCTTTACTCGGATTTGGATCCTCCAAACAGTTTTTTCCTTTGTCATGTATATGCTTGGCTAGAAAATCTTTGGCCTTAGACGATGTCAACTAAGGTTGTATTATTTCTTGAGAGAATATGGCCCTATTTCAAGCTAGCCAGACTTTCCAGCACAAATATTTGGGAAGCACAAGCCATAGTTTTTTTAATTTTGTCTTATCTTTCCATGAACCAATACAAAGGGAGCTCCATTTATCAAGCATACCTTTCCATGAATATGATCTTCTATAACTATTGTTTAATAGACTAAATGCATAGTGTCATACTTGAACTGTATATTCACATTTAAAAAAACAAGCGTTGGATTGATTTGCATCTGAGAGGCAAAGGCCACATCTAGAGGGGCTCTGCATTCCTCTTTTATGCAATTTTTATGTAGTTAGAATTTTCCTATGAACTAGGACCTAACAAAAAATGTTATTTTAGGGAGACCATTTGGATGCCAAATTTTATGCTATATCAATGCTTTGGGTGGAAGAGAAATGCCTTGCAATTGAATATCATAACCTTGATTTACATTCTAATATGCCTTACCCCATCCCTTGCAGTCGTTGGTGTTTAAATGCATTGGAGCACAATGTTTCAAATGGGCAATCATTAATGTAATTGAATGAGATAAATGTGCTAGAGGGGAGTTGAAATCTCAACCTAGCCAATTACTTGAGGAATGAACCCATGATGAGAGGTCGTGTAGCATAATTTTGTTTTTTTCCATCCAGTCAGTCCTTGAGGGGGTGAAGCTCTAAGAAGTTTGCGAAATGTTGCTTTCCCATTATACTAGCATGCCACAAACTTATAGATTGACTGCTACCTAGCACCCAAGTGAGAGGATCAAGCATAATGGGGGTGGCCACTTTCAAAAGCTTCATAATGGATGAAACTCTTCTTGAATCTTGAAAATTTTCAATACATCTCTTCCTCTCACCTACAAAATACTTTTTATGTAGCATTTTTTCCACTAATCATATTTTCGGAGATCAAACACCATAGTATTTTAGACTGCAATGCTCTTTTGGAGCCCTGACTATAGACCAATTGACCAAATGAAATATTTTGGTGTCCGTCCTACCCCCTTGCCATAAAAAAATTCTCAATTATTGAGAGACCTATTGCATCACACCAACCAGGGATAGAAGACTTGAGCATTGAAAAAGAGGAAAAGTAGAGAGAACAAAATTGATTAGAACTAATCTACCAGGTGGATTTAACTAGTGAGTTCCCAATTTTTGAAACTTGGACTTGATCTTACAGATTACTAGTTGCCATGCTTGAGAGGTAGGAGTGAAAATGCCAATGGGAATGCCCAGGTATTTCCTACAAATTTGGTGGCTTTTAACTTTTTCTCCCAAAGAAAATTAGTGAGTCAACTATCCACTGGCTCCATGCTTTAGTGAATAGATTCATAACAGAATCGTTTTGTAACCACAAAGAGTTTTAACTAAATGGGATTGGACCAGAGTTCATAGTTTCTTTAATCATTAGGGAGATGGGTCGATGGTCCAAATTCATGTTACTTTATTAATTATAAAAAGAAAAAGTTTAAATGAATGTTATTTTTATGATAAATACAAATATAATTTGTTTTTTATATATTATTTAATTTCTTTCTTTAAAACCCCAGATGGGTTGACATATGGCGACCATGCAAACTTGGGAGTTAATACCCCAACCGCCATCCCCCCCCCTCAGTCCCTTCCGCATGAGTAGCATGTATTTGACGGGAATGGTGGTGCGCCTTTGTGGGAAACTCGAGTTAATGGCGCACTCAAAGCACGCCCTGGATCTTGTCAAACCTAGTACAAATCGTTTGCATGTTGTCAACTCGGCCTTAATGGAGCACTCCTCTATTAAGTCAACTGCAAATATGAAGGTTAACATTGGAAATTATCTCATTGTTCCAGTTTTTGTTCAAGTTTAGACTCAGGTTTATCTCTCCCACTCTGGTTTTTCTTCCTCTGGGCGTCCTTTCCTCCTCCTAATTTCCTTCTTAGCCCCAACTTTCCCAATGCCTAGAGAAAGGGGAAAGCCCAAGAGAGGACCGGCCTACTACAGCTTCGCTGCTCGGCACTGTCGTCCTTAACCTTTTTTCGAACCAGTTTCATCCCCCATTTCTCAAGCCCACCCTGTTGGCCCCCCAATGAACATTTCATCGGGCTCCACCCAAAATTCGCTAGAGGATGACCAGCCCATGGCGTATGTTGAGGAAGAGGTCCCTCAAAATCCTCCTCTGGAACCTACGGACTCTTGCCTCTTCTCTACCTCTGATATTTTGACGCCACCCCTCACTTCCAGTCATCGTTCCCTCAAAGGTGATTTTTCTCCAGACTTGGGAGGTTGCCCAGTCGAAGAAGAAATTCCTACAGTGTAGTAGGAAGAAGAGGCTCCACCTATTGGCGATTCTGGCGACTCTCAACCACCGGTGGCTTCAGCCCCGGCTTCGCCCAGCACATGGTGCTTCTTAGAGGAGCATTTGCAACTAATTTTTGAAATGAGATGGGATGTCGCAGAGAAGCTTCACCGCTAGACTATGCTATCTCGACGCCTGGATGTTCTTTTCGATGCCCTGTCAAGCGAGCCAGCCAAGAATAGATGTCCAACATGTTGCCAAACCTATGTGTTCGCTCCGCGACCTATCGATGGTGACGACAATTCGGGTTCGCCTACAGTCTTATTTCTTTTACTGTCATTTTATTTCTCTATTCAGAACAGTCATGGCTATAGATAGGTTGTTGTGTAGTGTAGAAAGTCCATCATGTATGAGACTTAAACAAACATTTGACAGAACGCCACCTATTTTGGTTTCCATATATATGACAGAATAGGTGGCAAGTTTTTCCATACATATTATTTTGATGATATTTTAAAAAAATACAAAAATTTTATTTACCAAAAAAAAATATTTGTTTAAAATATAGTAAATTTGATATAAATACATGTCTTTCGTAAATTAAATAATACACCTCTTAACAAACTAATTAAGTTTGAATAGTCGAAAGAGTATTATTATATCTACCCAAAATCAATTTACCTTCATAATCAAGAAAAATACCCAATAATTTTTTATAAAATATATTCAATAAAAAAATATAAATAATAATAATATTATAAATAATTAATTACATCCAAACTTAAATAGGTATTCCTCGAGTTGAATTGACCACACAAAATCTGGACAAGGAGAGGATTGGCTTTACTTCCAAGCAAACCACTCCACCTTTCATTACGAATATGTGAAGATGCAAGCAAAGGTAAGTTGATCCATTCAATGTAGAGAAAGCAACGAATCTTCCAAGGCCTTCTTGGCTTCTACGAAACTCCTTAAATTAAACCGTACGGAATCTATCAAATCCCCCTCCTCCCCTTGATCGGATGAAAACGTGCCACGTGTAAGCCCAAGGAATAGGTGGAACCTCTTTTCCTTTCACACTTGAAAAGCACGCCACGTCTAAGACCCAATGAGGTAGAAAGGCCACTTTGTCCCTCCTTACTTTTTTTAGATGGGTTTGGTTAATTTAATGTATTTTCAAGTTTATTTGGGTTTTGGGGGTTGAGATTTGGGGACAAGAGAGATTAAATATCGCCTTAAATATGAGTATATAATATGACAATTTAATTTTATTTTAATATTAATAAAAATTATTTATATAAAAAATGAGAGAGTTGGTGTAATGTGTATTAACACATAAAATTATTATAATTATATTTAAAAAAAAAAAATTGTATATAGATTTAGAGGAATATGTAAGTGGTTAAGATTATTTGGATGAGGCCTAGGTTTAAATTTGGTTGGTTGTCAATGTAATCCTAAGCTAATGCCAATAACTCGCAAGTCAATGTCTCACAGAAAACTTTTGACTTAGCAAGGGTCGAGACATCTCAAGGCACACAGGAGTGGACCTGTATCCTAGGGGGCTTCTACCCTTCTAACCTTATCACAATGGGCTAGCATGTCATTGTGGAAATTAAACCCGCATTAAAGAGGATAACAATCATACTACCTCACCATCCTAGCTAAACACATGTTCACTTCTCTTTTCAACAGATAATCTCTAAATAAACTAAATTCCAATATAATAATATTTCAATATATGATTTATAAAAAGGAATCCATCCTTATTTATCCTTGGATAGCAAAATCTTAGTAATAATAACCAAATGCTAACTATTAGTGGAACTTCTTTAATGAGAATACCTTACATGTATTCCATGTTAACTATCTAATAGTTCTTATTTAATAATAACTAACTTTATAGACTAATTTATATCACCATAATTATTTTATTCTTAATTTTAATAAACGATAAACCATATTACATCCCAAAAAAGATCTCACCAATTGAAAAATAAATATTTCATTAATATCACAACATGATAATCAATTTAATTTTCTTTACATTTATTTATTTAGATTAAATTAATATTCCAATTAATTATATTATAGTTCATTAAAATTACTTCAAAATTGATTTTATATTTAAATTTAACATTTTAATTAATCTTAAATTAAATTAAATCAAAGTCAATAAATAATTAAACCAAAGTCAATAGATTTAATGTTAAATTCCAGAAAAGTGCATGCCATCCTTA
>ML809979.1:40012-70980 GCA_009831015.1 Picea engelmannii | reverse complement strand
CCCCTCTGTCCCTTCTGCATGAGTAGCATGTACTTGACGAGAATGATGGTGCGCCTTTGTGGGAAGCTCGAGTTAATGGCGCACTCAAAGCACAACCTGGATCCTGTCAAGCCTAGTACAAATCGTTTGCATGTTGTCAACTCGGCCTTAATGGAGCACTCCTCTATTAAGTCGATTGCAAATATGAAGGTTAACATTGGAAATTGTCTCATTGTTCCAGTTTTTGTTCAAGTTTAGACTCAGGTTTATCTCTCCCACTCTGGTTTTTCTTCCTTTGGGCGTCCTTTCCTCCTCCCAATTTCCTTCTTAGCCCCAGCTTTCCCAATGCCTAGAGAAAGGGGAAATCCCAAGAGAGGACCGGCCTACTACAACTTCATTGCTCGGCACTATCGTCCTTGACCTTTTGTCGAACTAGTTTTGTCCCCCATTTCTCAAGCCCACCCTATTGGCCCTCCAATGAACATTTCACCGGGCTCAGCCCAAAATTTGCTAGAGGACGACCAGCCCATGGCTTATGTTGAGGAAGAGGTCCCTCAAGATCCTCCTCTGGAACCTACGGACTCTTGCCTCTTCTCTGCCTCTAATATTTTGATGCCACCCCTCACTTCCAATCATCATTCCCTCGAAGACGATTTTTCTCCAGACTTGGGAGGTTGCCCAGTCGAAGAAGAAATTCCTACAGCGTAGAAAAAAGAAGAGGCTCCACCTATTGGCGACTCTGGCGACTCTCAACCACCGGTGGCTTCAGCCTCGGCTTCGCCCAGCACATGGCGCTTCTTAGAGGAGCGTTTGCAACTAATTTTTGAAATGAGATGGGATGTCGCAAAGCAGCTTCACCGCCAGACTATCCTATCTCGACGCCTGGATGTTTTTTTCGACGCCCTATCAAGCGAGCCAACCAAGAATAGGTGCCCGACATGTTGCCAAACCTATGTGTTCTCTATGCACCTATCGATGGTGACGACAAATCGGGTTCACCTACAGTCTCATTTCTTTTACTGTCATTTTATTTCTCTGTTCATAATAGTCATGGCTATAGATAGATTGTTGTGTAGTGTAGAAAGTCCATCATGTATCAAACTTAAACAAACATTTGACAGAGTACCACCTATTTTGGTTTCCATATATATGACAGAATAGGTGGCAAATTTTGCCATACATATTATTTTGATGATATTTTAAAAAAATACAAAATTTTTATTTACAAAAAAATATCTTTCTTTAAAATATAGTAAGTTTAATATAAATACATCTCTTTCGTAAATTAAATAATACACCTCTCAACAAAATAATAAAATTTGAGTGGTCGAAGGAGTATTATTATCTCTACTCAAAATCAATTTACCTTCATAATCAAGAAAAATACGCAATAATTTTTTATAAAATATATTCAATAAAAAATATAAATAATAATAATATTATTATTATAAATAATTAATTACATCCAAACTTAAATAGATATTCCTCGAGTTGAATTGACCACACAAAATCTGGACAAGGAGAGGATTGGCTTTACTTCCAAGCAAACCACTCCACCTTTCATTACGAATATGTGAAGATGCAAGCAAAGGTAAGTTGATCCATTCAATGTGGAGAAAGCAACGAATCTTCCAAGGCCTTCTTGGCTTCTACGAAACTCCTTAAATTAAACCGTACGGAATCTATCAAAACCCCCTCCTCCACTGTCATCGGGTGAAAACGTGCCACGTGTAAACCAAGGAATAGGTGGAACCTCTTTTCCTTTCACACTTGAAAAGCACGCCACGTCTAAGACCCAATGAAGTAGAAAGGCCACTTTGTCCCTCGTTACTTTTTTAGATGGGTTTGGTTAATTTAATGTATTTTCAAGTTTATTTAGGTTTTGGGGGTTGAGATTTGGGGACAAGAGAGATTAAATATCGCCTTAAATATGAGTATATAATATGACAATTTTATTTTATTTTAATATTAATATAAATTATTTATATAAAAAATAAGAGAGTTGGTGTAATGTGTATTAACACATAAAACTATTATAATTATATTTAAAAAAAAAAAAAAAATTATATAGATTTAGAGGAATATGTAAGTGGTTAAGATTATTTGGATAAGGTTTAGGTTTAAATTTGGTTGGTTGCTAGTGTAACTCTAAGCTAATGCCAATAGCTTGCAAGTCAATGTTTCACAGAAAACTTATGACTTAGCAAGGGTCAAAACATTTCAAGGCACACAGGAGTGGACCTATATCCTAGGGGGCTTCTACCCTTCTAACATTATCACAATGGGTCAGCATGTCATTGTGGAAATTAAACCCGCATTAAGGAGGATAACAATCATGCTACCCCACCATCCTAGCTAAACACATGTTCACTTCTTTTTTTAAGAGGTAATCTCTTAATAAACTAAATTTCAATATATGATTTATAAAAAGGAATCCATCCTTATTTATCCTTGGATAGCAAAACCTTAGTAATAATAACCAAATGCTAACTATAGTGGAACTTCTTTAATGAGAATACCTTACCTGTATTCCATGCTAACCACCTAATAATTCTTATTTAATAATAACTAACTTTATAGACTAGTTTATATCACCATAATTATCTTATTCTTAATTTTAATAAACCAATAAACCATATTACACCCCTAAAAAGGATCTCACTAATTGAAAAATAAATATTTCATTAATATCACAACATTATAATCAATTTAAATTTCTTTACATTTATTTATTTAGATTAAATTAATATTCCAATTAATTATATTATAGTTAATTAAAATTACTTCAAAATTGATTTTATATTTAAATTTAACATTTTAATTAATCTTAAATTAAATTAAATCAAAGTCAATAAATAATTAAACCAAAGTCAATAGATTTAATGTTAAATTCCAGAAAAGTGCATGCCATCCTTACTGACCAATCATCTTCAAAACCGATATCACACTATCAAGTTTCAAGGGTTGCGATGGCCTCTTCATAATCCAAGTGAAGATAACCCCATGATGCTTTAATAATTTCATAAGCTTTGAGTGGAAATCAAACCTATCAAGTTTCAAGGGTTGACATGGCCCCTTCTTAATCTAAGTAAGTGAAGATAACACCACTATGCTTTAATAATTTCATAAGATTTGAGTGGAAATCAAATCTATCAAGTTTCAAGCGCTGCCATGGCCTCTTCATAATCTAAGTAAAGATAACACCACTATGCTTTAATAATTTCATACGCTTTGAGTGGAAATTAAAACAATTTCATAAGATTTAGTGAAAAATTGTTGCTAAAAAGTATCTCATCTTCATGAGGCAACCAACATAAATTGATACATACTTGGTAAACATAAATTGATACATACTTGGTAAGTTTAGAACATTGGTGAAAGAGTGGGTAGTAGGTGCAGGAGGATTAATCTTGATCCCAAAGAAAACCAAAAAAACATTTTTGAGTGGGGACTAGATAGAGCTTCAAACAATTAAGTAGAGGCTTTGTTCTTATTTTAGGGGTTGAGAATTATCAACTAAAACAGCTTATTGTAATAGGGGCTCAGCTTTATTCATCAATTTGATGTTAATAGTTTCCTCTCTAAGTAATGGCAATATAATAAGGATTATCAAGAGAATTAGGAAGAAAGTTGTTTGGTTTGTAAGTGTCAAGCTCTTCCACATCCCAAGGTTGCTAAACCATCAAGTAGATTGTTTGACCAACAAGGTCACTCTTTTAGATTGTGGAAAATTAAGGTTAAAAGTTGGAGAGGTATTCTTCCCCATCCCATCAGTATCAAACAATAGTTATGAAAAGACCTTGCATGATAGATAATCAGCATATCAATATGCATGGGAAGGTTGATTACAATTCATGACAATCAAGGAGCATTCAACATGCAGTACTCTCACACACTCAAAGCTTAATGTGGGATTATGCACATTAATTGCTCCAGAGATTGAGATTTATTGCAAGTGGGATAATGGATCTCAGTTTATGTTTGATGTTCGGGGACTCTTGGTGTTTTCTCAATTAGCGGCCCTTGGCTTTGTCTCATCTTACTTTGAATTGGGGTTCTGAATTGGACTTTTTCTCTCATGTGTTTCCTTTGTGGGACCCTGACCCTGGTGGTCTTCTAGTCTCGTTCTCTATTGGTCCTAGTTCGAGCGGCTATGGTCGATGTGTTTCTAGCGCGGGTCTGTGGGGCTTTTTTTTCTATTAGCTTGGTGGCTCAGGTTTATGCAAATCAGGATATGATGGTTAGTGTGGCTTAAGCTCTTCGGATTCTAGTCCATGTGGCTTAGTTTGGTTTGGTTCATGTGAGTTGTTTTGCATGGATTTTCTAGTCTAGTAGTGTTTGTTGCTCTAGAATCCCCCTATCCTCTTAGCGTAATTTTGCAAAAGGCTAGCTTCTCAAGCATTATATTCTTCTTTTACTTTTATGAGGAATCTTGGTTAGCGAAGTTGGGTTAGCTAGTTTAAGTATTATTGGTAGAGATAAGGGGTTCATTCAAGTGTTACGTCGAGATACTAAAATAAATCATGGGCATTATGTGATCCAGGTGGATATCGGTGGCCACCCACCTTTTCCAACTGGCTCAAAATAGTTTTCTAGCAATTTTGGTAATTTACTATTTTTAGCAGGTTTTAACTTCCGGGGCCATTTTGAGGGCCTAAATGAAAGTTTTTCGAGATCAAGGTTCTCAATGATAGTCAAAGGCATAATTGAGCTCCCAAAATGAATATCCTCAACGATACCTTTCTAACGAGCTATCATACACCTAAAACGGAGATCGTATGCAAAAGTTACGACCCCGAGAAGTTGATGTACTAACTTACCCAAACGGGGCCCAAATGACTTTTGGCGCTTCATCTCCTAGGGTTAGGTTTTTGGATGTATAGGACTTTTGGCATTCCTGTTTATTGTAAAAAGGCCTCTAGAGCCTCATGGTAATCATCTTCTTATGAATGTGAGTAGCCATCACATATCTTCTCAGAGATAAGTTGGCACCATTCTAGCGAGTCTTTCACTCTGTATTTTTACAGTCTCTGTAAAAATCGTGTATTACTGTATATCTGTGTTTATGGTTGCATCTCTGATACATTTCTGTTATATTATTGAATATCTGCAATATCTCTGTGCATTTCTTTATTATATCTCCACTCTCATTTCGTGCCGAAAATAATCCGGATCATTATGGGAGATGTCCATTATGGGAAACTACTAAAATCCACAAAGTTTTAAGAAGATGGGAAGATTATAGCACTAATAATAGGAGCTCAATTTTCTCAATTTCTAGGAAAGTTGATTGAATTAGTGAATGAGTGAACCACTAACTTTTTTAAGAGATTGTTTAGATGTATAAAAAAGTAAAACTTTAATCAACAAAAAATAATATTATACAAGCATAGTGCTTCCAACTTAAAAAAGGGTTGCACCCAATAAAGTGAAATAACACCTCTACTGGAAACGTTCAGCCGAGCGATTGACTCACAGAAAATCGATCGATGGATTGATCGGTCTAGAAATCGACGTGTTGTACGACTGGATGGTCGAGTCGACTAGAAAAGTCAACTATCTGACGAGACAACGTGGGTTTTCTGGAACCTGTTAAAACCATATATTGTTATTTGTGGACCAGATCTTCCCCATTTCAAGGAAATTGGTTAAATCAAAAGACTATTAATAAAGGACCCCATGGTTTGATGATGTATGAATGATATGTATGAAATTATGTTTTCAATTATGCATTGTGATGATTTGATCACAATGTGTCGTTCTTAAGTGTTGAAACGATGTCTTTAGACACCATCGATCCTCTTGGAGTATTATTCCTTCTCTTTGTTTATATAAATTATGTTTTGTTCTTCTGAGGCTTACCCCCTGTCATCCCCGTTTCCTAGGGATAACTAAGGAGATTATGTCTCGAGTCCCTCAGGTTGTAAACATGGAGTATCGAGAGATAGATGGTTGACAACATCCAATTACACAAATAGAGGCCCACCTCACCACCACAGATCTTCGATTCATCATGAGGGTATCCACCGCATAAGCTTGCTTCTGAGTGACATTAGGTCTTGCTCCATGAGGTGCAAGCTAGGTATCATGGTGAGTGTCATTTCAATATTTGAGGAATTTGAGTTTATTGCATTCAAAACTGCTTTTGATTATGTAATGTCTACTTGGAAATTATGTTATTTGCCCTGTTTCACCTTGGTGGTTAACATTGTGCCCTAGTAAGTGGTCCCCCTTAGGTATATGTTTGCTACTAGGAGGTCCCCTTGATAGGTCATCGCACCATTCCCGACCATACTTGCCACTTTCCACACTTCATCTCCTCATCTCCTTATCTTTTGGGATTTCTGGGTATACTGACCCAAGAAGGGATTTCCCCTCACTTCATGGGAAGAAGGGGTTGAAGGCCCAGAGGGAATGTAACTGGAAAAATATAAAAGCCATATTATGAACCTTCCAGACGCTCGCCCAAACATGTATTGAGAACAATTAAATGTTTCTCTTAAAAAATCAAAGACCTGCAAAATCAAACAAATATATATCAATGTCCCACTTGTTGAGGGATATACACAAGTGCGTTACAAGCTATATTATACCCCCATGGCACTCTGTGTACCTCTCCCTTCAAGTGACACCATGGCACTGCCCCCCAAGCTAATCGATTAACCCATAGGGAGTACCTAGTGTTTGGACCTTAATTAATTAATGGCAATAAATGGGCTTGGAAAAAGGATGTATTGAAAACGAAGGTGCAGCAGAACCTCTACAAAGGAACCCATAAATGAGACACTGTGATCCCTTGTATTTCATGAACCCCATGCCCAAAATTATTTCCCCCATCCATATCACCTTCTCCACTAGAATTAGAGAGGGGTCCACTTAGGAAACACTCCTTGACTTGAGGTATGATTCACCCAATAGGTCACTTTGTCAACCCTCTCATACCTAAACTTGGAAAATTGCATAGGGTCTTTCAACACTTGTTTAGTTTCATGAGGTGGTTTTTTATGAACATGCCTAGGTGGCCCTTTTATTGTTTTGATTTACTTATCATGATGCATTTTACTTGATATCCTTGGAGGGTGTATTCATTGTCTTTGCAGGACCTTGCTTGGTGAACAGTTTTGGAAGAACAAATCTAGCTTGGGCTTCCTTGGGGCTTGAAGACCACATGTTGGATACCATGGCCCGCACACCGGAGGATGATGATATCCCTTGGAGGCTTTAGAGGAACCTTGGAGGACCTATCCTATCCCCTACTAGCCCAATGTTTTTCTTCTTGAGGCCAAAACGTCACACTTGGAGGTTTTGACATCACCCTATGGCTAGGGGTTGGTGGTGGAGATGGAAACTTGGCATTCTTGGAGGAAGAATACCCTTTGCATGACAAAGATGAGCCTAGAACATGAGGGAGGAGCCTTAGGATTCCCAACGACCTCCTCCACTTGCTCAATGACTTGCTAAAAATGTCAAAACATCACCCCTCAAGGGGATGATGTCATCTTAGGATTTCTTATGTGCAATTTTAAAAGTTAAATTTGAATTTAAGATGTAAATGGGTAAAGTAAGGGTTGTTGACCCCGTACTTTTTAAGTGGACAAACACTTTTTAGGAGATTTGTATAAATAGAGATCAAACTCGTGTCGTTATATCATAGCATTTCAACTTGGAGAAAGACTCCTTGGCTGAAATTTGCGCCCTATTTGGGCAATTTTACCTATATCTCTTTGATACTATCTCGTGTGATGATTTTTCTTGGCTATTGGATGAAGAAGTAAGGCACTATCTTTCTTGGAGGCTATCTCTTACTTTTATGGTGGAATTCTCTTGGTTAAAAGGAGTTTATCTTGTTAATGCTTGGACTAGGTAAGGAATCTCTCTTGTTATTGCTTATTTTCTTGGTTGCAAGGTTAATTTGTTAAGATTTTGGGGAGTATAAGGGCATACAACCCCACTAAGCCCATCATAATTGTCTTGGAATAATTTGTTGCATAAAGGAATACTAGGAGAAGTTAAAGGGGTTACACCCTCCTAGGTTTTTCCTAGCTAGTCTTGCTTGCCTTGGGGAGTAAAAGGGCTTACACCCCCAAGGAAGTAGTACAACTAGCTCTTTCATTTAAAAGACTCCATAACCCAACAGTTAAAAACACTAATCTCTTGCATTGGAGAGATAAAATCATTGCATTGGGATACATAGAATCACGAGATATTGAAATTGTTAAATTGGAATCTTTTCTATGTGCTCTAGGCTAGCCAAGGCCACTAGGGCATCTTATTTCTCTAAGGATTTATTGCTGCTGTAATAAATTTATGTTACAGCCATTAGGGCTGCAGAAAAACACTTCATAACTTTCAAAATTACTCATTTTCTAACCGTCAAAATTTGCTAGAAAGCTACCAAATTAATCTACTAGTTGTTGTGCTTCTTTTGGGTGGTTTACTTGCAAGTTTCGGCGGCTGGATTTTTCTGTTGTAGAACTTGTTTTATACAGCCATAAGGATGCAATAATATATCTTCAATAATTGTATCTAACAACCTTTAATTGTTGCTAAAGTCTTGTGCTATCATACTTGAGTTACACTAGTAATTTCTAGTTAGTCTCTTGTGTATTTTCTTGGACTTTTAGTGACTTGTTTAGCAGCACTTCTTGTCATTTCATTGCTGATTTATATCATTATATATTGTTGCTAATTAGGACATCAAGATTCACTTTCTTGTCCATTAGAGTATTGGGCTTGTATGTTGTATTTTTTTGTGTCTCGGGCAAGTACAACAATCTTTTGCATGTAGTCAAGCACTTGGAAACCATTGACCATCTTCGTCACTCGTTTCTGAGCCATCCTCCACTTATTAGTTTGACCTATAGGTGCTTCACTTCCATAACCTCACTTTCCACTTCATTTTCCCCTAGGGTCATCTCGGATTCCCCCCTTGTGTTGGATTTATCCTTCACTAAAGCAAGGGGAGGGTTTATATAAGGTAACAATGGGTAGACCCTCCCATAGTTATCGCCATCTCATCGATTGGGTTGGGATTTTCCCAACCTACAGTTTGTGCGATAACACCTCTAATCCCACATGGTATCAGAGCGACTAGTTTTGACCTCACATGTTTTCCACAAATCTTGTTGATTTGGATCTCATAGTGATTGGCTCTTGGTTGTTGATTTATTGATTGTAAACCATTTAGATCATATCAGATCTGTAAGACATCAAACATGGTTTCCAGGATTGATCATGTTATTTTGAATGGAATCAATTACGCTATTTGGGCACTAGATATGGAGGCTTTGCTAAAAATCAAAAGGATCTGGAAGTATACTGAGGCCATTATTCCAGATCGAAAGGATGACCATATGAAATTTATCATCTATGGGAAGAAAGATGAGGCTATTGGGGTCATTATGACCTACATTTCTCAATATATTCACTTTCATACAACCAGGATTGACTATCGGCATGAAGTCCAGAACAAGTTGAAGTCTTTGTTTGACAAAGTCGATGAGAATCAAGTTATGCAGTTAGAGAAAGAGTTAAGCTATCTTGATCCCCATTCCTTTAAAATGATTGATCACTGTTTGGCTTGTTTTAAAGAGTTTCAATTGAAACTAGGCGAATGTGGGAATAATTTTTATAAGAAAGATGGACAACCCATTGAGTTGGTCCTCGTGAATATGAGAACACCTTTTGATGTGTTATGTTCCACATTCTTTACAAATTGATAGGAACACAAGGAATGTGGTAAGGTCTATACCTTTGATACCTTTTGTGGCTTACTGATTAATGATCAACACAGGTTGTTTGATGAAGGGAAGCTTGGTGATAAACATCAAGCTCACTTTCTCAAGGGAAAGGGAAAGTTGGATTATAAGGAAAGAGGACACTCAGATGCTCCTATATGCAGATAGAAATGTTTTGACCAGAAGGATAAAGTGAAGAATAATGAGTTGACTTCCACCCAGAATAATCGAGAGAAGAAAAAATGTCTCTAATGTGGAAAGATTGGATCTATGGAGAAAAATTGTCGGAATAAGGGCTTCGACCTAGAATAGAAGGTTAAGTAGATTGAAGGTGATGTGTCAGCTGTGCATGACCGGCCAAAAATTTTACACTCCAAGTTGGAATTTCTTAAGCATTTCTTGTTCACACCTTGAAAATCGAGTGTGTAGTCAATTCTGGGTGCACTCATCATATGGCCAAAGATGCTTCTCTATTCTCCTTCCTAGATAAAGTTGTCGAGCGAAGTATTTATGTAGTTGATGATTTTTCCCTCGATATTTCCACTCATGGTGATGTTTCCTTTCAACATGGTAGAATTGATTATTTCTATCATGTGCCTAATCTGAGTGAAAATCTATTGTCGGTTTCCCAACTAGCACATATTGGTAAGATTGTTGAGTTTTGGTCAGATATGTTCTTTGTTAAAGATCTAAAGAAGGATAGGTTGATTTTTGTTGAAGGGTTTCTCAACTCAGAGGCTGGATTGTATAAGTTCTATAACCTACCTCAACCAAATCCTTGATCGACTACTCTCATTTCCCAAACTGACGAGCGGAGAATAATTTGGCATGAATGACTTGGACACCTAAATTTTCAAAGTCTAAAGTTGATGGTCACATAGAACATGGTTGTTGGTTTACCCAAATTTCTTCCACCTAATAGAGTCTGTAGAGAATTTGTGTTCGGAAAGCATCATCATGCACCTTTTGACTCTAGATTTACTTGGATCTATTTCTTTAAGAATAAGAGTCGTGTCTTTGAAAAATTCAATGAATTTAGGGAATTGAATGAAAATCAATGTGATCAACCTATTAAGTATTTGAGATCCGATAATGCAGAGAGTGTGTGAATTGACTACCTAAAGAATATCTTGTTCAATTAGGTATTGCTTGGAAAAGTTTTATTCCTCATACTCCTCAACAGAACGATGTAGCAGAAAGAAAGAATCAAACCTTGGTCGAAATGGCCCAATGTGTTTTGTAGGCCAAAGATCCATCGACTGAGTTTTTGGTTAAAGTTGTTTATTGTACTAACTATCTCCTAAATCGTATACCAACTAGATTTGTCAATTATGTGACTTCAGTCGAGAGATGGTGTGGAAATAATCCCTCAATCGACCATCTTAGATATTCAAATGTATTTCTTAGGCCCGTATTTTGGATGATTGTAGGAAAACATTAGATGCAAAGATTCGTGTTTGCATCACGATGGGTTGCTTCGAAGAATCCAAAGAATATCAACTTATTGACCCTATCAAACAAAAAATCACTATCAGGAGAAACGTATTTTTTTATGAGAAGTCTTTAGGCATTAAGTTGTTGAATGATTCCTCTGGTTTATTACATAATTATCATTTTGATATTATTGGAAACAATGGATCACCTATTCTTTTTTTCAACTTTTCGACCAGACAGCCGAACTTTGTTCATGATTCGACAGAACAGTCGATATTTGTTTCTAGGTCACTTGGTCCTTGGTCTATGTTGACGGGTCTAAAAGACTCATTCAAGCATTTAAGGGAGAACACAAGATGGTTGGTCCCAATTAGACCCACTCTCATTTTGGATAGTGTTTCCAACCAGAATATTAGCCTGGTTGTCAATCTAAACTAATTATCTAAATATGAATCTAAGAACAAAACGTTCGTGGATGAATTAAAATTCTAAAGAACTAAATAGACTAAAATGATTAATTATTGTCCTAATATGCATTCCTATTCTATCATGTCCTATCCTGATCAGGAGTGAGCTATAAAAATAAGTGTAGTTAAACATAATATCACTTGCACAGAATTAATTCATGGATGTAAGAAATAAACAAACTTAGCAATACAATCAGTCAAACACAAATAATTGATTCACCAACTTATTATATTATCGTTGCACTTAATATGAAAATAATGGCAACATTGGACATATAGAAATTAGTCTAGAGGTAGTTCATATAACTAAAATCCATACATTCACTGAAATAAATATGCATAAACATAATAGTCTCATTCATACACATTTGTACCAAAATATTCAAAGTATCTCTTGTTCATTCACAAACAGTAGTAGTATTGTCCTGATACAATCTGAGTCCAAAATTCATCTCTCGTTTACAGTCATTCCTTTTATAATTATTTGGTGATTGTTTACATCCTCGATATTCCATAATAAGTAAAAATAGTTTACAAAAAGCAACGCTTCCCATTCCTATCGTCATTAGGATTACAAATAGAAAAGATGAGACAAGTGGAGCAATTATGAAAATAGGGATCATCATGGGTTCTTCTGCATCTACATTTGGTCTCAATATTCCTTCTGAATTCAATAATTGTCCATGATATTCTTTAATTTCTTTAACTGCATCTTTTCAATATCCAATTCTCCATCACAAACCTTAGTGGAAACCTCTTGCTTCGGTTTTTGTGTTGTGTGTTTAACGAAATCATGTGTCATAGTGATGAGCCTGACAGGTTTCAACATATATTATTCCATACATTCTTTATTTACTTCAATTGAATGTTCAAGATTAAATATGTTATTCTCCATGTGCTCCTCCACCACAGCTATCCTGATTTTGGCAGGTGTTTTTTCATCAATGGGGGGCATCAGCTGCATTGTGAATTCTTCAAGGAGATCATCTAAATTATTCCATAGTTGTTTTCATGTCTTAGATGTTGTCTTTTGGAAGACTTGGATATCTTCTAATAGGGGCTTCCTAGTATCGAAGAATACTTGGTCTTTTATCCTTTCTTTTCTAGAATGACATGGCAATGTAGATGGAAGATTTTTGTACACACCTTGACACTCTAAGATCATCTCAAAGGTATCATTTGCCTTTTGGTATTGATCCCTAATTACAGTTGTTTGGTCTTGAAGTCTCAATTGGTCATCCCGGTCAGCCTACATATTATTAAGAAGGCATAAACATTATTTTTTTCTCAAATATAAGCTTTGTGTTGAGGTCTAATGCATGTGTCTTGATTGTTTATAAGGCCATATTATTTTCCCTATTTTCGTATAGGACTTCTTTAAGCTTTTCATTGTCCCATTCTAATCCCTTAATCTGAAGGATTTGTTGTTCAATAGAATATTTGGTTTCATCTAGCTCAATTTTCAAATGAGATATCTCCTTTGCATGTTCCCTCTTGATCTATTATGTTTCTTCACCAAGCTTTACCTTTGTAGATTTCAAGTCTTTCAAATGGGTGTCTCGTTCCAACTGTGATTTTTTATTAAATTTAACATTCATTTCATCCTTCTAGGTTTGCAATGCTCTGTTGAGTTCTTAGGTCTTGAAATTATCAGCAAACCTAGTGGCTCTTTCAAATTCTGAAGTCAGCTCATCCCTTACAGCTTGCACAGTTTTCTTAATTTCTTCCTTCTGCAGTTTGTCCTATTTCTCAATAGATTTTAGGAATTTTGTAGAGATGTTATCCTTTTGCGTTTTCAACTCTATTTCTAGCTTGGTGATTCTTGTTCAATCTGCACTTAAGGCAGAGGTAACCTAAAGGGCAGATGAAGCATTGAAACCTGCAATCACATGGAGAGCAGAAGTTGCTTGTATAAAATTTTCCTCTAGGTCGGGCCCAACTTTCCATTCAACAACTCTTCTTATACATGACCTAGATTTAGCTTATTCTCCCCTTTTACTTTTGTCTGACTTTTTTTCGATGCTCTTCATCCTTTCATCGTATTAATAGTCTCCAACATCAATGAAAACACCTTCAAAACTTAAAATTTGTGAGGAAAAGGTGGTATTACTTAGGATAGCATTAAGGGGGGTGTATTCATGGGGTGAAATGTTCACTATGACCAGATTAGGATTCAATGGGATGCATGGGTTTCACTTAATTCATTTTTCTTCTATTGCTCCAATTACTTATATGCCTTTCTTTTAGCTTCTGCCTCATCTAATGCTCTTTCATTTTCTCTTCTCTAAGCCTCAGCTTCTTCAACGAGTCTTTTGGCCTCTTCTTCGAATGTTGTTTTTTCACTTTATTTTCTCAATTCCTTGGCTTCATCAAATTTACTTTTAGCTTATGCCTCAGATTTTCTTCTATGATACTTCACATCAACTTTCAACCTCTTTTGCTCCAATTCCTCATCTTTCTTGATCTTCTCTTTCTCTTTGGTGATTAATTTATTTTGATCCTCTTGCAAAAATATTTGAAATTGGTCCTGCTAAAACTTCTTCATTTCTTCTTGTTTATCTTGGATTTATTGCATGGCAGCAGCATTAGGAAATTTATGTAATACCTATACATAAAATAAAACTCCTTTGAACCTGTCTTCATCAAAATCTACCACCTAAATATTAGAATTATTAAGACCCGTAGATCTAACATGACTCACTGCAAGATCATGTGGGTCATGTCCTTTTTCACTTCCCAGGAATAAACATAAATCTTGTAGAGCCTCCACTTCTTTTCTAGCGTGTTGTCCATTTAATAGACTATAGTTTTCTATGTGCACAGGAAACAGAGGCCAAAATTTTTTACTATTGCTCGTGAGAAAGAAAGTAACCCCTATTCTTATGGTCTGATAGGATATTTCTCTCATTAAAAGGAGATTTGGGACAAAGTATGTCAAAATATGAGGGGCTCATGTAGTACCATATACTATGACGTGGGTATAATATTTTCCTAGAATTTCAAAAGATGAGGAGCTCATGTAGTGTTATATACTCTAACATAAGTATAATTTTGATCCAGATTTAGGAGCGGAACGAACCGATTAACATATTTATTACAATAAACACAGAGATATGAAGAATAACACAGATATCTAGTGAACAATTTCTTCTATTGCATAAATGAAATAGGTTGAAACTGTAAAACTACAAAACTGAAACACTTGCTCAAATGGTGGTAGTTATCTCTAAGAAGAGATGTGGCTTCTATGCGCATCCGTCTGAGAAGAATGATTACAATGAGGCTCTAGAGGCCTTTTTTATATTACTCATGAATTCCAAAACCCTAGACATCCAAAAACCTAACCCTAGGAGGTGAAATGCCAAAAGTCATGTGGGCCCCTATGGGTAAGTTTGTACCTCAACTTCCTGGGGTCGTAACTTTTGCATATGGCCTTTGTTTTAGGCGTGTGATATCTCGTTGGAAATTTATTTTAGAGAACTACACATTACGCCGTCAAAATCTGACTCCGTCTATAGTTTGACTATGGCGAGCCAAAAAAACATTGTTTAGGGCTTCAAAATGGCTCTGGAAGTACAACAAGATGTGTTGACATGAAAACATACAAAATAAGCCAGTTGGATTAGGTGAGAGGCCACCAGTATCCACCTGGAAGATGTGTAGGGCTTCAGATAGCCCCAGAAGTGTAGAACCCACAATTAAAAATAAGTACAAAAGAACATGTTGAACTAAAAATGGACAAGAGGAGCTAGTTGGAATAGGTGGGTGGCCACCAATATCCACATGGGTCAATCCTACGCCCTTAGGAAGAAATGGTATCAATTGTGTTGAGTTCCCCCATCAGGTGAGGAAACTTCTGCTAGATTTTTCCCCAGGTGAGCCACTTTCCTTGGTGTAGGAGCTGCCCTGCCTTGACAACCCGATAAAGTTGGATCCTCTGCTGGCGAGTGCCCTTGACCTCTGTGTCCACTATCTGATCAGTGGACACTTGTTCCATGCAATCAGGGTTGAGATTTGTTGGTGTCAGATGTTCTGTGATCTATGAGGTGTCCAATAATGGTGGAAAATATGGATGAAGGAGGTCCACATTGAACATTGGGTGCATGCCAAGGAAGGGTGGAGTGTTGAGCTCAAAAGCATTGCTACCTAGAGCCTTGGTGATAGTGTAAGGCCAATAGCAAAGTGGGAAGATATTCCTATGGGGCCTTGTGAGACGCTCCTTCTGCAAATGTAAAAAGACTTTGTGTCCAAACTGAAACTAGTGTGGTGTCCTGTGTTGATCATGGCATTGTTTGTACTTAGCATTGGATTTCTACAAAATCTCCTGGACCTGTCGGTGGATGTGTTGAATCTGCTCAATGAATCTGGTGGCTTTGTCGGTCTTAGACTGAACATGGGAAGATTTTGTCTGTGTGGTGGCAAGAGGTAGTGCAACATCAATGGGACCTAGGGTTGGAATCCCAACCCTAACTGAAATGAGCTATGGTTGGTGGATCTATGGAGAGCCCTGTTGTAATTGTTTTGAACATAGGGGAGACTCTCATCCCATGTACGTGGATGCTTACAGTTGTACATGCACAGGATGTGCACAATCATATGATCTATGACCTCTGTTTGGTCATCTGTTTAGGGGTGGAAAGTAGTGGATTTAGTGAGCTTGGTGTCCAACAGTGACCAGAGACTCGACCAAAATGTGTTGAGGAACCTACTGTCTCGGTCGAAGATGATGGTATGTGGTATCCCAAAATGGATCCACACTCGTTCGAAGAAGAGCTTGGAAGTATATGTCATTGTGATATTCTTCTTGTAGACTATGAGGATGGCCATCTTCGAAAACCAATCAACGAATACAAATACGTAGTCATTTCCTTGCTTGGTGGACGGAAGGTCATACATATAATCCATTAAGATGGATTCCCAAGGCTTCTTAGGAGTAGGAAGAGGGGTGTATAAGCCTTGATTCTTGATGGTTGGCTTGGAAATGGCACAGGTTGTGCAAGATCTGATATACTTGTTGATGTCCTGCCAAATTTTTGGCCAATAAAAATGTTTCTGAAGAACGACCACAATTTTCTCCACGCCAAAATGTCCCTCCACCTGACTGTAGTGGGATTCCCAGATCAGCTTTGCACGGTCGCTTGTAGGAACACAGAGATGGCCCAGATGGAATAATATTTTGTCCTGAATGTGAAAATCGGTGATAGTCATGCCTGTACCCAAGAGTTGATAGGTGGTGGCGAAGTCTGGATCTTGCTGATAAAGTTGGGGCCACTCAGATGCCTCGTGTCCACAGGAATGGAGCACAGTGGTGAGTGCAGCCACAGGAGGTCGATTGAGGCAGTCAGTGACACAATTTGAGATCCTTGTCTTATATTTGATGTTGAGATAGAACGGTTGTAGGTAGGTGGACCACTTTTGATGGCAGTCGTTCTACAATTTACCCTACGTTTGTATGAACTGTAGAGGCTTGTGATCAGTGTGGATGATCATCTCCTTTCCCAGAATGTAATGTTTCCATTGACAACAAGATTGTACAATGGAATACATTTCCTTGTCATAGGTGGGGTATTTCTGGATAGTATCTGAAAGTGTCTCACTATGGTTTGCCATCATATGACCATGTTGAGTGAGAACTACACCTACAACATAGTCGGATGCATCAGTCTAAATCTCGAATGGTTGTTGTAGATCGGGTAAGGAGAGAACTGGAGTTGAGCATAAATTATGCCTCAGATCATCAAATGCTCATTGTTGTTCCTTCCCCCACATGAACTTTTCCCTGCCACCACCCTTGGTCACCTGGCTAAGGGCCCATGCAATATGGGAGAATCCCAACACGAACCGTTGGTAGAAGTTGGCCAGTCCCAAGAATCTCTGAAGCTCAGTTAGTATGTTCGGCACTGGCTAGTCACGGATGACTTGGATCTTAGCTGGATCAACATGTACCCCATGCTCATCAATGATGTAGCCCAATTATTTGACCTTGTTCATGCCAAAAGATCATTTTTCCAAGTTGGCATATAGCTTGTGTTGCCGCAAAGTGCTCAAAACCTTTTGAATATGTCGCATGTGCTCCTCCCAGGTTCTGATGGATATGAGTATGTCATCCAAATATACCACCACAAAAGAGTTGGTGAAGGGTCTCAATACATCATCCATCAACCTCATGAAAGTGGTTGTTGCATTTGTTAAGCCAAAGGGCATGACCAACCACTCGAAGAGACCTTCTTTAGATTTGAAGGTTGTCTTCCATACATCAGTTGGTTCAATGGGAACTTGGTGGTAGCCAGACTTTAGGTCAATCTTGTTGAAGAACTTTCCCCCCTTGAGTTGGTCAAGAAGGTAATCAATCCTGGGAGTTGGGTACCGGTTCATGATTGTGATTTTTTTTAAGGCTCTATAATCAATGCATAGTCGCCAAGTCTCATCCTTCTTCTGCACCAGTACAATCAGGCTTCTGCAAGGGGAGGAGTTGGGTCTAATGTGCCCATTTTGAAGAATCTCTTGGATCTAATGCATGATTTCTTCATTTTCCATCAGCGAGCGACAATAGACTAGTCCATTAGGTAGAGGTGCATCGGGGGTCAGATCAATTGGATGCTTGACTTGGCAGTTCGTCGGTACCCCGGTGGGTGAGGAAAAGATGTCTCTGTGTTCTTCCCCATCCACTTGCTTCTGTTGCAAAGAGAGGCTCTGTGTAGAGGCCATGGATGTGGCGGTGACCTTCTGCTTACGGTGAGTATATATCACAAAGAAGAAAAACTTCTCGGTCTGTGAAATGACCTTACTACATTTCCTAGCAGAGATTAAAGAAATAGTGGTAGGCGACGCTCCCTCTGGTATCCTGTACAATTGTCTACCCAAAGTAATAATAACATTGCAGACTCATACACATCATGACGCTTCCACAAATATGGTTGTCCTAAAAGAACATAACAAACTTCAACGGGAGCAATATCACACAATACCTCATCTTTGAAAGGCTTTATGTTGTAGGGCAGACGACAGTATTAGCTGACACAAAGATCTATTCCTTGGCTAAGTCAGTCGATGGTGTAGGGTTGTGGGTGCGGTGTCATTGGAAAGTCCAGTCGTTTGATGACCTCTTCTAAAATCAAGTTCTTATGACAGCCTCTATCGACAATTAAATGAAGTAAAGCCCCCTTTACCCACATATGTGAGTGAAAGATGTGTTCCAATTCCTTTGGTTCTTTTGCTTCGCTTGGGAAAACTTTGGTGGTAGTGACAGTGGCACTGGGTTCAACATCGATAATCCACTTCCCTCCTTTGGGATTTTATTCGGAATCAGAATCGGCCTCTGACTCGGAAGCCTTTAGCTCGTCTGCTTGGAGCGGCATTCTTCAGTGTTGTGCCAAGGTATTTTATGGTACTCACACCATTTTACCATGTTGCAGCTTGGACTGGTTGTCCTGAGAGCGACCATCTCAGCTCGGTCCCTTGTTGTGTGGGTTGGGGCCACCTTTTCCCTGCTTCGACAGTGAGGAGATTAAAGATCCAAATTCTCGCCTCTTCTGCTTAAATTTATGCTTGATCTTGGTAGTGTATCTATAAGTCATGCCCAATGAGGCGATGTCCAGAAAATCCATTTCTATTTGAATGTATCTATGCAAACAGCTACAGTATTTGAGCACCAGATGATGCTCAAAGTATTTGATACCCAATTTGATGCGCATGGTATGGAAAATATTGGTGAAATATGGTACTGTTTGGTCCCTTTCTTGACGCATGGTGCTCCATCTGGTGTACTGGTCCTCGTAGCTTCCAACGAGGTAGTATTGTTATTTAATGGCGTCTCGGAAGGAATCCCATGTAGGAGCCACCACAAATATTGTGGATTCCTCTACGACCCTTTGCTCAGAGTAAGTATCCCACCAGTTCTTAACATGGGGAACAGCCTTAAGGAGTGCAAAAGTAATATTTTCCCTGTCGAAAAAATTGTGGACTGAAAAATACCCTTCGAGCAGATTCAACCATTTATCTACAACATCTGCATCTATCAATCCTTAAAATAATGGGATATCAAAATTTACATGTACCTTGAAGGGGGTTTCATGGTCACTTCATGAAGATTCTTCTCATGTGGGAAGTCATCGAAGGATCTGCGTAAAGGTGTCCATCATTTCGTTCCTTTGTCACGTGAGGGATTCCTTGAGCAACATTTTAATAGGATCTCCTGCTCCATCATCTTTCTTTTTGTCCCCCATGGGTTGTTGTCGGGCTCAGTGAGACCGATCTTGCAACGACTTGATTGGTTTGAGTCCCAACTTCTTATACCCAGATCTTGTTGGGGACATGCACAAAGAAAAATAAATGAAGAGCAGACCGCTCTAATACCACTCATCTGGATTTAGGAGCGGAACGAATGATTAACTGACTGAATACAATAAACACAGAGATATGAATAATAACACAGATATCCAGTGAACAATATCTTCTATCGAATATATGAAATAGGCTGAAACTATAAAACTGCAGAACTGAAACACTTTCTCGAATGGTGGTAGCTAACTCTGAGAAGAGATGTGGCTTCTACACACATCCGTCTGAGCAAAATGATTACAATGAGGCTCTAGAGTCCTTTTTGATATTACTCGTGAATTCCAAAACCCTAGACATCCAAAAACCTAACCATAGGAGGTGAAACGCCAAAATTCATGTGGGCCCCTATGGGTAAGTTGGTACGTCAACTTCCCGGGGGCTTAAATTTTGCAGACGACCTCTGTTTTAGGCGCGTGATAGCCCATTGGAAATTTCTTTCAGAGAACTACACATTGCACCATCAAACTCTGACTCTGTATACAGTTTGATTGTGGCGAGCCAAAAAAACATTGTTTAGGGCTCCAAAACGGACCTAGAAGTACAACAAGATGTGTTGACATGAAAACATACAAAATAATCCAGTAGGATTAAGTGAGAGGCCACCAGTATCCACCTGGAAGATGTGTAGGGATTCAGACATCCCTAGATGTGTAGAACCCACAATTACAAAGAAGTACATAAGAACGTGTTGAACTTAAAACGGACAAGAGGAGCCAGTTGGAATAGGTGGGTGGCCACCAATATCCACCTAGATCAAATTTTTTCCTATATACCAAGCAGTTATCCCTTTCATCCCAGCTCTAGCTTCACTTGAAATTCTATACCTTGGGAACCCAAAAATGATAGTGTAAAGAGCAGAGAGGAAATGATCACAAATTTCATAGAAATACCTATTGTAATTTATGTTCCAAAGCTCGGAGCAATACATATGGACAAGAGGTTGATCTTGATCCCAATTCCATCGAAGGTTGGGAAATGGAATTGAGGAACAGATGGCGTCAATTAAATAATATGACATGTAGAAATAGGGCTTTTTCATACCTAATACATTTTTCACATTGAGACATATGTTGAAAGCCAATATCTCTACCCAATTGAACATTTTTCCTGTATTTACAATGGTATGGGCCATGGGTGGCCAATTTGTCTAAAAATGTGTGCATTTTTATTTACTATATAATTGGTTTAGCATCGCTATCATCATTTTGTATGGTGCCTTGAACTCATGTGTGGAGATAAGCTTATGCCCTTGCTTGAAAATTGTCTTTGTCTATCCATCGGTTCTTCATTAACTTGTCTGGGCCTTTGTTATTTTGATCAAATACCTTTAGGAATGGCTCATTGAGAGAGCACATAGGTCCAGGAAGTTGATATCTTGTACTGACATCTTCAGGCCGCAAAGATGTTATATTTCATCTAGATTTATTCAAAAGTGTGGCAGTGATAGGGTAAAACTTCTTAAAACACTAGTGGGTTGCTTTGTTGTAAGGGAATAATGCAGGTCATGCAGATACCAAGTGAATTTTGATTTTCTGGATATTTTGGTACACTTTGAGGTCTTCATCTTCGGGAGGAAAGTATCCAATATTGAATATCATGAATATCTCGTCATATCTCAGGGAATGATCCTCTCCAATATGATGAGTTGTATCAGTCCCTAAGGTAGATGTTTTTAGGAATAAACTCCCCTTAGATCCCCTCAAATTTCCCCTCTTGTGGTATCATAGCCCCTTTAGGGGCTCTTTCCTCAGTCAACCCTACTATTTTATTAATTCTTCCAAATAAAAATATATAGAGGTGTTCAACATAAAATATTCATGCTGAAAAATATTTAAAATATACTTAAATGTGAAGTGTTCAAAGAGGGTCAAACCAAGAAATTGCATCCCCTCCCCCTTGGAATAACACCGTCCTCGGTGTTTTGTTACTACAACAATGTTTATTTCTTCATTCTTCAACAGTACATCCTCTTCATTGTCTTGGTACATCTCCAATATTTTAGCATTTTAGCATCCTACAATAGTCATGAAAGTAAACATGCATATCATAACCATTTCTATGCATTAAATATTTCATCAATATGAATCCAATCTATGAATTCCAGTTCACAACTGAAATGTATATAACACAAATAAAGTATACAATCTAGTACAATACTTATATATATGAATATGTATATGCTCCATATGGTTGTCATGGATAGAATTCAACTCACTATTGTGTTAATCCCTAGAAAAGTCCCCATACCCTTCATTGCACCCTTTCATTATAATTTAACCCTTTGTCTCCTATATATATATATATATATATATATATATATATATATATATAGAGAGAGAGAGAGAGAGAGAGAGAGAGACCTAGTCTTAGGATCATCCTATCTCATCTCAGACTGTATTCTAAATTATATACATTGTAAATGGAGGTTTGCCTCTCGAAGTGGACTATATTCATTGACTTTTAATCATTTTTAAGGCATTGGATCATAACATTTGGTATCAAAGCAACGATCTTAGGGTTTTTCTTCTCTAAGCATGTCATCTTAGCATTTTCTCTACAACTTTTTTCTAGGCCAATTCAGATAAAGAATATTGGAGGTTGTTTAGAAGACATATCAAGGTACATATGGTACAAATTTCTCTTTCTGGGTTGTTATACTTTTGGAGATATACCCTGTGAAGATAAGGTTTTTGACTAGTCCTATAACTAGTCTCAAACAGGTGTTCCAGGTAAAATAATCATGTCTTATTTGGAAAGGATCAAAATTCAATGAGACTAGTTGTGTTTCAAATAGAATATTCCATAGTATTTCTAGTACAATTTTAAGAATCAAGTATAAATATTGGACATGTGGCATTATGTACAAGTTTTCTCTCCATAACAGTCCAAAAATAAGCAAGGTCTAGGAAAGTTACCATAAATTTTGCTTGGAACATAAAATTTTGATCAGACCTATGGCATTGCAAAGAAGACATATCATAGTACTACACACCAAAATTTCATACTCGGAAGGGCCGAAATTTCATAAATACATCAGAAGGAAGGTCAGTCGCGAGGATAGACTCCAAATTAAGTGTTTAAAAGGTACTTAACTTATAATTGGCATAACTTTTTATTGGAAGATCTATTTTTGGTTATTGAAAATTCGTGATAAAGAGGAAAAAGAGGAGAATTATTATTTTCTCACATGACTCCAAAGTCTCCTCCAAACTTTACTTCACCAAATAAACCTCTAGAGAACTCAACTATGACTCAAGATGAAATCCAATAGATTTGTCACCAGATGCAAAAGAGGATCACTAAAACTAGGGAACAAATGGAAAAGAAGATAACTAAAAATAAGAAAGAGATGAAAATAAATATGGATCAAAAAAATAATGACATGAAAAAGAAGATGGATGAAAATAAAGAATAAATACAAAAAACCATGAAGGAATTGCAAAATTCCATGTCTTCCATGACCTTTCAAGCTTTAGATGAGAGACTCCTTCAAGGAGATATCAAAATGAAAGGAAATCATGAAAATAAAGGTAGTATTCAAGTTGAACAACTTGTCGATAACAAGCAATTTTCAAGTGCATTTAACTCTAAGTGGAGTTAATTATGGTGGGGGTCCTAAAGTCAACTTTTCCAAGATTGGATTAAAGAAGTTTTATGGAACAGAGGTCCTTACCTAGGTGAACCAAATAGAGAAATATTTTGAACTACATAATATTATGGATGATAAGAAAATGATTCACATAACAACCTTGAACTTTGAGATAAAACCATATCAATGGTATCAATGGATAGTTAAAAGGAAGCCCCCTTTTTATCATTACACTTAGGGTTTATTTACAAGATACGTTGAAGCACAATTTGGAAAATTTTGGGAACATGACTACTTTAGTCGATTGACAATAATCAAGCACTTAGGTGATATTGAAGATTATAATTCATAATTTCATGTACTCGACACAAGGGTGGATGACATAAGTGATGAACATTTGTTGGAATCTTACATGGGTGGATTAAAAAAAGACATTAAACATGAGCTTTTCTTAATACATCCTACAAACATTATGGAAGCTATGCAATTTGCTTGTCATATTCAAACCAAGAATAATGATACACACAAGTCTACCATGGGAACATACACATGAATCAGAAACCATTTTGGGGTTCATAAGGCAAGCATACCTAAACTGACAAGGTTGATACCTTAACAAATGGATGAAAGAAGAGTAAAGAGACTATGTTTCAATTGTGACAAAAAGTACAGTAAGGGGCATAAATGCAGTGAGAATAAATTATTCTACATAGACAATGAAGAGAAAGAAGATCATGAATTGGAACCATCACAAGATCTAGAGTTAGAAGAGACTACTCCAACGATATCTTGTCATGCATTGGCCGACATCAGTACTCCACAAACCCTCAAGATAGAAGGTTATATCAAAAATAAAAAGTTAACAGTGTTGATTGATTTTGATAGTATCAATAACTTCATCAATTACAAATTAGCAGAAGATCTCAATAGATTTTTATATCCAACACAAGATTTTCAAGTAATGATTGGAGATGGAGGTACCATAAATTGTTTTGGGAAGTGCCATAGTATTAATCTCAATATGGGGACGTATTTATTGGATATTCTTGTGATTGCCATCAAAATGGGTGGTGTTGATGTTGTATTAGGGTTCCAATGGTTATAATCATTGGGAACAATGGCCCTTAATTTTCAAGATCTTTTCATGAGATTTTGCTTAGAAGGCAAGGAAATTGAGCTTAGAGGTATCCAAGGGAAACCCTCTAAAGTGATAAGCTCTAACAACATGACAAAATTACTCAAAAGGGGACATCATGGTGTAATTGCACAATTATGCTCACTAGATGCTCAAACATATATAGCCTTTGCTCCAATGGATCTCCAAAAATTTATCAACAATCATTCCAAGGTATTTGGAGAGATGCCTAAGGGTCTTCCACGTGCTCAAGATCATGCCCATGCTATTCATCTATGATCAGGAAGTGTGCATCGAGTCTTCCATGTTTCTTGCTTAAAGAATATAATTAGTGACAAGGTCCCATTGCGAACTATTTTATCAAATATTAATGGACAAGGGAAAATTATACGAGAACCAAAAACAATCCCTGAAATAGGGATTAAGAAGTTGTGAAATAGAGAAATTACTTAGTACCTCGTCAAATGGAAGAACCTACCAGTGGAATAGGTGACATGGGAAAATGGTTTCTTCATGCAGACACACCCTCGGTTAAGCCCTAGACAAATACCCATACAAATCCCCATGTTATAAATAAAACCCCTTATTAAGCCCTGGATATTGAATTATTACACTTTAGTATTATATTTTTATGTTGGCTAGAACCCTTCATTGCACCCTTTCATTATAAGTGTACCTTTTGTCTCCTATATGTGTAATAAAACAAAGATACCTAGTCTTAGGATCATCTTATCTCATATCATATTGTATTTTGAATTGGATATATTGTAAAAGGATGTTTCCCCCTCGAAGTGGACTATATTTATTGAATTTTTATCATTTTTAAGGCATTGGATCATAACATATTTTCTCAAATGCACCCAATGCACTCATGATCCTATCTATAATGTAACATGAATCATTCAAGTCTCCTCTTCCTTACAATCACTCACCCTCTAGGCTCATGCATCCCCTTCTCTAATACATAGACACTTGGGTGATCCATCATTTTCCAAGGCTTCCTCGTACAAGAAGAGTACAAAGAATTATAGAGTCTTACATCCAAGGCATCCCTCTGGCTTGATCTAACATAGCATAGCACATCTCAACAGTAATCAAGGAATATCATAGGGTTCTAGTGTCACTACAGTGGCATTATTTCCATGCTTTTCAGTCCAGAAGCCATCATCTATCCTCCCTAATAGATTCATTGTCTCATTGTTATAACCTTAATTTCCACCCTATAGGTCAAACAGGAAGTTAACATAGGATTAAAGCTAAAGTACATTTTTTTCCTAGGGTTTGGCCCCTTTTGAAGCCCTTTTTACCCATTTTTAGGCATCCTCACATAACACCTAGCAGACAAACAACGAGGCCCCCTCGCTAGAAACTAGTGGTTCAACCCGTGAGGCACTGTCATATTTATAGAATCGGGGAGTTACAAGGTGATAGGCGAGGGATGAATCGGATATTCATGTCAAGGGCCTAGGAACTCACATCATTCGAGTCTCTGGTGATCTCTAGAAGATCTAGAACTATCTCCCTGGCCTCCTCCAAGAGATATATAACAAATGCAAGCCTTGGGAAAGAGGAGGAATAATTCAGAGTATTGTTATGTTATCCAACTGTAGAGGCATCCATCATCATAGCCAGAAATCAGTGAGCCTAGTCTAACCAAGGAGTTGCAAAGAGAGGCCAGGAGCAAGGAGGTTAAAGGAGATTGCATCAACATTTGAGGTATGCATGTGTTGATGTATTGTTATATGCTTCATTAATAGTTCATTTGGTTTCCCCCCTAAATGTTTATCTTTGAGATATGAATATTCAGATCTTGTTTATATTGTTGTAGATCATACTAGATCAAGCTAGAGCTAGGATTTTCACACTAGGAAGACAAGTAGAATGGTATTGTTTTGTCTTTGGTGTACAGAGAGTAGGTTGTAGAAGCTAAGGTTGGAACTTTAGGACTGCAGCAGCCAAGATTCACTAAAGACAACCTTCAAGAAAAGGTAAGCCAATCTCATATTTCCTTGTGTAATGATCTACATATCTCTAGGAGGATCATAAGAAATCCACACCACTCTTGTCTAGGATTTCTAGGCCAATCTTAGGGATATCTTACTAATATGTTCAATTAGATCCTTGTGAGAAAAAATCACATAAAAAATTGGCGACCATACTGGGGAAGAATTCTTCTCCGGTCAAGTCTCTTTGCCTACATATTCCTCTATTTTTGTGATTTTCATTTTAGTATTCTTCCATTTCCATAATTCTTGGGCCTAGATCTAGTATATCTGGTAGATCTGCCACCGATCCATCTTTTCCAAAAACCAAAATTTCCTAGGTCCTCGTGTGTTGCAATATAGTTTTCTCATGAGGCCCCCTCATTGGTTGACAAGCCCAGGTCCCGTGAGGCACTACCAAAGCTGCAGAATTATGGATCAAATCCCTAGAATGTGGTTGTAGGCCTATCCTATGGTCCAAAGTGTGTTGCAATTCTCTTTTTGGCCTGGTTTGATCTCTGATTGAAGAGTTAATTGTCACATAAAGTGATTTTGAAAGGTTTGCTTGAGTTTATTTGAGTGAATTGATCGGTACTTCTTGGATAGTTTCCATTTTTTTTTGAGAATATCAGTGAAGTTGGGTTGAGCATCCAACAGATATGAAGACATCTAGTTATTATTATCATTGGTTGTTTTGGTCTTTGTATATGACCCTTTTTCATTGCTAGATCAACTTCCTTGGTGAGTATTTGGGTGAGGTTCTTGTAGTCACATTGTAGTGGGTTGATCTGGCCTCATTTCCAATTTTATACAACCCCTTTGTCTGCTAATCATTGTTGGTTTGTCTTGTTTTCATTGATATTTCTTGTTTAGATCGGGAAATTTTGCATTCATTTTGGAAAATAATCAAAAAGACAAAAATAGGGATGCATGCTAGATTTATTTTGAAGCACTAGGAAAAGGATTGCATTAGGAACATTGTTTGGTTGCCAAATTTTACAAAAGTTTCAGATTTGGATTGTATGTGTTGGTCGCTTGGTGTGTGTGAGGATTCACTTTCTAAATATTAAAAATAAAAAGGAAAGAAAACCTTTCTCCCTCCCATAGCTAGAGTTCATCGAAGTGAACGATTTGCATCATCATACTTGCATTGCTTGGTTGGGTCAAGAGTCATCACACCATTAAAGTTTCATCCATTACCTTTGGACCTAAGCAACAGCCTCTAAAAAGAAACGCTTAATCTAAAATAAATTAGGCATTTTCCTTTGATAGCAAACCAACACTAGATAGGTTTAGGGATTTGGATTAGGATTGGAGAGTAAACTCTCCAAGGCCACAAAACTCAAGATAGAAGTCATTAAATAGTGTGAAAACCCATTCTTGCAACCAGTGTGTCGAGAAGATCCTCTAACATAGGAGTCAAGCATGAGGTTGCATCGGGGAAAGTAGGGACATTACCCATCTCTGTTTGATTTGGTGTTTGTGGTACCACTTCAATCACTACATATATGGGGTTATGTTGGTTAACACCTTTAGATATTTGGGCTTAGCTACCCTACCCTTACATGTGGTCAGACTTATGATTGTTCGCTCGACCATTGATTGTTAGTTGGTAGCCTTAGTGACCTTTCCTAGGGAACTACATAGGTGACTGCAGGTGGGACGTGCCTATGGTACTTGGGGCAGATGTTCGTTCAAGGTCTTAGTTCCCTCAGAGGGTTCCCTCTTTAATAAAGGGTACTTGCACCGGTTAGGGATGTTTCACATAGATTATCATAACTACTCCTCACACCTTCACTAGCTAATATTGTGGGGGGATTGACCCCCCCCCCCCCCCCCCATAGGGTTGGTTTTCAGAAGGCCCCTAAGACAAATGGTTTGCTTGTTGTTTTCCTGTATTTTATTAGGATTGTTCTATTTGTGTCCAAGTCTAGGTCAGAAATAGGTTGATTTTTGTTTGTCAATAACATAGCTTATTCATCGTGGCTGAATTATCACACCAGTCTCGTCGATTACAAGGAATTGAGCCTTTTACGGAGGTGTAACCACCTCTAAAGTGTCGCAACATAAGTGACAAAGACTTCGAAGGTTCTTATATTTGGTTTGATGAGATCAGTTTGGTTGAAGTAGAGGTGGTAGAATAACATCCTCCACCAAATTTCAATACACCTTTAACTGAGCCAGATGCCCCTTTACTTGTCCAAGTAAGGGAAATTTTCAGTGAGACTCTCTCTTTGTTTGTTCATCCTCCCACCATGTTCGGACCCAGTGTTTCATCTAGTGTCACTGATCCTATGAGCGCATCCCCAAGTGATACATGGGGCATCATAGTAATGTCCACATTGCCACCCCTCAACTCCATTAGACCTACATCGTCCATACCATTTAAGTTTGGTTCCTCGATCTGGGGGGCATTAGTTGTGGTGTGATCTCGATCCTTTAGTATACCTAGCATCCCTATGCCCATTCCTTATGTATCCATTCCCACTTCCAAATTATTTTCCAGTGGGGGGATGAGCTTCGGTTTCAGCATGGGAAGTGGAACTCCTTCCACCTTCGCCAATTCGATGAGCGGCCTGGCAACATCAAGTGCAGGTGTACTTTTTGGATGGATTATTCCTAGTGGTTTCAGGGTTGTCCCTAGCCATTCTGGGGGCATTAGTACATCTAGGAGTTTTAAATTTCCTTGGGTTAGCACACCTATCCCTAGGAGTACATCCCTTGGGGGGGATTTTTCACCATGGGGAGGTTTTCCTTTTGTTTCAACATCCGGTCCTGGGGGTTTCTTCCCTAAGACTAGATTTGGAAATATTGTTCCTAGAGGGTCCACATTTACCCCCTGGGGCAACCCCCTTGGGGGCATCTTTGGTTCTAGGAACATTTATGCTCCTGGAGGTGCCACCATCCCCATATGCACCTACTTTTCAGGATCTCCCTGACCCTCTAGTAGTACCAACATAGGGGGACCGCAAGGTCCATCTATGATAGCAGAGACTTCACCTCCCCCCCAATATTCATTTCCACCGTTGTCGTTCCTTGCAACGCTTGATTTACCGTATTTTTCTCGGTTAACAAATGACCCTATTTCCCATGACCCATCATGGCCGACAATACCATCAAACATTCCTAAGTTCGACGAAAATTCAGGAGAGGACCCCTCCACGCACATCATGACATACCACTTATGGTGTTCATCCAACTCGTTGATGGATGATAATGTGAGGTTGCATCTTTTCCAGATATCCCTAACCAGGGTTTCCACCAAATGGTACATTGAACAAAAAGGCAGTTCCTTTAGAAGCTTCAATGACCTAGCAATGGTGTTCTTAATGCATTACCAATTGCCCATTTGGTACGAGATAGGAACTAAGCCTTTGACTTCTATACGCCAAAACAATGCCACTCACATTTATGATCATATTCATGAGTGGCGGAGATGGTGTAGGATGATTAAGACTCAGATTCCGGAAAAAAACCTTACAAAGTGGCTCACTAAGTCCCTCCTACCACCCATTTCCATAGATGTATCTATGGCCAAGGCCACCACTGAAGAGCAAGCTATCATGCATTCCCAACACTTACACTTGATCTACTTGGAGTCGGGTACCCTATATGATATCATTCCAAATGCTCCTCGGTCGTCAACAAATCCCAGAAAACCAAACCTGGGACCTATTGATGCTTGAATCTGCCAGGACCGAAACAACAACCTCACGAGGACATTAGTCCCCCTTCATTTTTAGAGAGGTGGTACTCCTCTTGGACTAAAAGATATATATGTGATATCTTGGACTAGGAGAATTCTAGGCAACAAACCCTAAATCTTTATTGCTTGAGATTATGAAATAAAATGGTTATTCAATAACCTGAGTACAATCTTTATGTGCATCAAAAGAAAAAATTGAAGGAGGGCTTCAACATCAAAATTAAGTTGTGATCAACATCACACACAATCTTCTTAACAATATACAAATACATTGATATCTTCTTCATATGAGAGAATGATTTGATCATCTCAAACCATTTTAACAAAGTACTGCAATCAATATCAAAAGAGAATTTTATAGGTCAACCTCAAATACTTTATATTCTAAAAACAGAGTGACAAAGCACAGTCGAGATCAACCCCGAAGAAATTCTTTGTGGAGTTTTATTTATGAAAGATGTGTTGAAATAATGTAACTGCGAAGAGAATTCTTATTATTTTGTTATTGGATTAAATCCCCATTGTGGATTAATCATGTCATTATTATTATTTTTATTATTAGATTAATCCCCATTGAGGATTAATCAAGTCGGTAATTG
>ML809979.1:22117-33981 GCA_009831015.1 Picea engelmannii | reverse complement strand
GCTGGGTTTTCTTCCCCTAGAGGGTTTCCCAGGATAAATGCTGTGTCTATTGTGGATGTGTATTTCTCAGTGATCTTGTGGTTATTATGCTCTTATCTTTATGAAATGCAAAGAACTATAATAATAGCATAAACATTAACAAGATGTTCTTCATTACAAAATATTTGGAATCCATATAGGTGACTACAAATACTCCATGATCATATAAAAAAATATCTTAGAAGAATATAAGAAGAACACTCAACAACTCAGCCTTGTGCCTAACTCTGAGATTCGAGCATAAAACTATGAGAAGTGGTGTAGAAGAATATATAAAAAAAAAATGGAGAAGATGGAGATTTCTTTCTTTTTATCAGAAGCTTAATTGTGTATCCATGGTTGTACCTTCTTCTTCCTCTAGTATTCTGCCCTTCCCCTCTGACAATATTGATTCTTGGGCCTCTTGATGAAGCCTCTCTTTTCTTTTTAAGAAGAGATTTTCTAACTACTTGAGCAGTTAGGGTTTTCTTCCTTTCTTGAAATTCCCATACAATTTTATTCTTGAAAAATTATCTTTAATTATTACCTCATTAATTCCTCATGAATTAATTTACATCATTAATACAAGTACACTGAAAGTGGGTCCCTCTCCCCTTTTAATAAAAGTTTTTAATTAAACTTTTATTTTTAAAAATTTAATTAATTCTCCACAAAGATGGCGACTGTAATTTAATTTTATGGAATTGAAAACCAAATTTTATTCACGTAAATCACTTCTGATGTTCTCTTCATCGTCTCAAATTTTCAATGATATAAAATTTTCCCAAATCCGTTGCTCAGATCTCAAGATGTGAGCTCATGAAGTTGGGTTGTCACGAAGGCCCATTAAAATGCAGCCAACTGATATTTTAATTTATGAGAAAAATGTATCAAATTTAAGAACTTTAAACCTACACCACCATATTCTACGCTTAAATACCTTTCCAACTGTATAAATTTTGTGTGATTCCGACACCCGGAGTTCAATTTATGGCCTCTGCAAGATAAACACTCATCCACCGTCGATCAAAATTGATGGGCAAATGTGGGCCTTTTGATGAATTTCGTGCTTCCCTTCATAAAATTCGACTTTTTTGGTTTGAAAGTATATCCCACATGCATTGGGATATTATATTCTTTAAAATATATAACACTAAGTGTTTGATATACTTAGCAAGAAACACAAGAAGAGAAGGAACTATGGAGCTTGGAGGATTTTGACCCTTGGAAAATTGTTGAATATAATAATAATTTTGTATGCCCAGTCAACCACCAATCTTCCCAGTTAGCAATGATGAGTCACCCAACCAAATGTTTCCATATTTCATCACTCGGTAGACCAACAATCTGCCCATAAGAATCTGCCATATGTCATCCAATAAAATCACACCATGTGTCACTTTTTTTATGTTGCCACGTCTTCATTAATTAGTTGCCATGTGGCACCATCCATTAACTGCCATGTGGATGTATCTCATTGGTTAATAAAGTGCCATGTGTCACTTGGAGATGTTCCCTATAGAACTTAGGATAGGAAAAATATTATTAAAATTCTAAGTGTAGGTGAAGTGGAGAGGAGAGGTAAATAGTAGTAAAGAGAATTTGTAAAATATTATAAGTCTTGAGAATCGACGAACCAGTGAACCAGTGGTAACTCATATATTTGGCAAGTGTTGGAGAAGTTACATAGTAAAGAATAGTAAAAAGAGTTGGGTGCATTATGAAGGTGGTGGAAGTCAAAGTGCATTGTGATGGTAGCGGAGATAGCACATACTATTAAGAAATATCACTAGCACGTGAACCCGCGGTAAGCCATAGTAAAAAAACTAAGTCTAGAAAGTATATAATGGGTCACGTGAAATATGGAAAGGAATATGAAAAATATGAAAAATGAAAAGAAATATATGGGAAATAAAGGGAAAAGGAAAGAAAAATAAAATGGGATAAAGAAATATGGATAGAAAAATAAAAGGAAATGGGAAAATAAAGGAAAAGGGAAATTAATGTGAACGTGGAAAGGAATAAAGGAAAATAGTTAAGTGTGGAAAATGGTAAGGGGAATATGAAAGTAATGAGACAATGTGAAAATACTAAGTATAAAATGAGAGAATGAATAGGGGTGAAGGGAAAGGAGAGGAGAGAACATGTGACTTAGAACATTTTTCATATTTCTTCTTGTAACACCTCCATTAGACTTCTGGACAGAAGTATGTGTATCTTGGTTAGGGAGACTCCAATCTTGATTCCGTGAAATGCATGGCGAAGATGATACCGAGGGATATGCAATGAACATATAATAGTTCAAAAATATCCATCTTCCAATATCTTTTTTTATTATTATTCCAGGAGCGGGAACATATAGGTGACCAAATTTTGGTCAACAGGACCCCATGTCGATGGTGGGGTTGGTTATCTTTCCCATGCATCTATGAACTAGTTAGATGACCAAATGGGTCATATGTCAATTACATCATGCATGTCAGCTACTAGCACTAATGCTCAAACTTTTGCAGTTCTCTCTCAAACCTTTTTCGGTGCAGTCCACGCAACCGAAGAATCCTCAGCAACCTAGAGGAAAAAATAAATGAAACAAAAAGAAAAATTCCAATTTTGAGAAAGGGAATACTCCCACCCAGAATACCTAGGAGGGGAAACCAAGAAGAAGAGTAAATCTCAGTTTCCTTGCATGATATGTGGGGAGGACCGTCCCACTCATCAGTTTCCTCGAAAGGATGAAAGTCCATAGATTTTTGGCACAACAGTGGGTCCCCCAGCAGTCTATTATCTTAACCCATATTTCCCCCCCTCAAACTCAAAACATGGTTGCCACAAATCCTGCCCATTCACAAGGGGGCATGGAAAGTACCCCTCCCCATGATGGGTCTTCCTCGAATGCTTCTATTTTCATGTGTGACCACACGGTCAATTTACAGACACGAGCTAAAAATTATGAAATTCTCGAGCCTTTGAATGTTGACCCAAAAGCAGCATCTTCATCCCAACCTGGTGGCCCTCTTTAGATAGAGAATCAATTTATTGATGCACCTCTTCACCCCCCCGAAGGGGGTTCTTCAACGCACGATGCACAATCCCAACACACGTGCTTCCCACAACTACAATATTGTGGAAGACTTAGCCCAGGCACTGTGTGCCATGTCGGCGCTTGAAGTTATCGAGAGCTTCCCCACGTAGCGGAAAGCCTTTCTCTCAGCCATAGGCGGGGTTGATCCCTCATAGTCAAGCTTGATGACCTTTGATTCATCTCAGGTAACTCATAGAATCTCCCATCAAATAGTCTTCCAAATTAAAGTGTGAACAATGGATAAAAACATATTCCGAACTATTGTTGATGAAGGAACCTCGACTTGCATCATGTCTATTTCTTGTTGTAAATCCTTGGGCTCTCCTAAGCTTGATACGTCTTCCACACTTATGAAATCCTTTGATGGACACATGTTCCAACCCCATGGAATAATCACTGCCTTACCCATTTAGTTAGGTGGTAAGACTATCTTCATCACCATGGAGGTCATCAACGCACCACTTGAGTACAATTTGTTACTCAAGCATACTTGGTTCTATGAGATGAATTCAGTTGTCTCGTTTGTCTTTAGGGTCCTACACTTCCCTCCCCAAGGTAAAATAGTTATCATCGATCAGCTTATGTTTTGTACCCCAGACCTTGGATCCAATGCAGGTTCTAATGTACCCTTTGTCGATGATACCACACAGTCTACCTTGAATGTTGGTGCAGGAATGTTCAAAGATCCTTCGTTTATGGGTATATTCCCCCTTCCCCCACCACTTCCTAATGCAATCATCGCCCCCATCAACATGATTTCCTCATCTACCAGTGGATCCCTCAGGTATTTTGATATTTGGGTGGTACCTCACCCTGAGGATGTTGATTTGTATGGAACCTCCATGCCACTCACCCCGATAGAGATTGCCTACCAGGCGATCCAGTCAGCATCCACTAGCTCTAATTCGAATTCACCTCAAGATATGGCATCTGATAAGTATCTGCAGCCCTATTAGGTTGTTCATCCTCTTCTCGTTTCAATTGACTCCCTTGATCTTCAAATTCCATCTGATGAAGCCATAATGGAAGTCATGGCTTGTCCCAATAGTCCATGGGAGGATTTTTACCACAAAGCATCTTTTCTCCCTAATTTGGAATAGTTCAAGGATGACTCTTAAAATCTCGTTGCCCCTGGTCATGTTCAATGGTCCCAGTCTTCTATCTTGATCCATGATGTTCTATCAGAAGGGAAATTGGCTAACATATCAAAAACTATACCCACTGACATTTCCCAGAAGCCAGGTGTTGTGGAACACATCCTGATAGGTGTCAACTATTCACCCCAAGAAATCAAAACTGATAGGACCCTATTCAAAGAATTCCACAATGTTTTTGCTTGGTCTTATGAAGAAATGCCTAGAATTGAGCCCCAGATTGTCGAGCATGAAATTAAGACGTATGACGGGGCCAAACCAGTCTGACAGAAGCTCCATCCAGTTAATCCAAAAAAAGATGTTTCCATCAAGGTGGAGGTAGAAAAAAATCTGTGTGCACAATTTATCTATCTGGTTCCTTTGACCGAATGGGTTTCTAACATCATTTTGGTCACCAAGAAATAGGGCACCATTAGGGTCTGTGTCGATTACTAGGATTTAAAAAAGGCTTTTCCTAAGGATAATTATCCAACCCCATTCATTGACCAGATTATTGATGAATTTGTCGGTAGCGAAATCTTCTCATTCATGGATGGTTTCTCCAGCTATAATCAACTCCAGATCCAACTGAAATGTCAGCACAATATTGCCTTCATTTTCCCTTGGGGTACCTTTACTTATCAAAAATTGTCGTTTGGTCTTAAAAATACTGGAGCCACTTTCAAACAAGCCATGTCATATGATTTCCATGACATCAAATGCATTGTGAAAGCTTAATTAGATGATTTGGTTTCTCATTCATAGCATTGTGAGGACCACTCTGGTCACTTGTGGGCCATTTTTATTCGATGTCGCTACTACAATATTCGTTTGAATACACAAAAATGTATTTTTTGTGTAACGTCTGGAAGATTGTTGGGCTTGATTGTATCCAAGTATGGGATCTTAGTAGATCCCTTGAAGGTGGAGGCTATTGTCAAACTACCTCCTCCTCATACCATTCACCAACTTCAAAGTTTGCAAGGGAAGGAAAAATGTTTACGACGATTCATCACCAATTATACCAAGATCATGAGAGTTTTTATGTGTCTATTGAAGAAAGTTGTACCTTTTGTGTGGGACGACCAAGCACAATGATCATTTGACACCTTGAAGGAGGCCTTGATGTTGACTCCCTTATTGATCCCTCCTAATTATACTCAATATTTCCTCCTCTATCTCATGGCCTCTAAATCCACCATTGACATGGTGCTCATCCAAGAGGAGGAGATGCAACGAGAGTACATCATTTACTATATTATAAAAGGACTTGTAGGTCTTGAGCTTCGATACTCTCACGTAGAAAAGTTGGCCTTGGAAATAGTCTATGTTGTCCAACGATTACGCCATTACATCCTCTTCTGCAATACCACTATAGTTTCCAATCCCAACCTAATGCAACACATCCTTCCCTTCAGATCATTGGAGACAAGTAATCAAAGTGGATTGTTATCCTCCAAGATTTTGACTTGGAATTTGTCTCATCTAAGTCTAAGAAATCCTTAGCTTTCACAGAGTTGATGTCTGAACTACCCTAGTCAATGAATAACCAGTAGTTAATGACTCTTTTCCTGATGATTTCTTGTTCCTTATTGACTCATCAAATCCTTGGAATGCAGACGTATTGATCTACCTCCAGACTCAATGTTAATTTCCCCAGCTTTCCCATGATGAACATAGACACACAAGACATCAGGCTAGACACTACCTTATTATGGATAACACCCAGTATTGTCGAGGGGTTTATTTGATCCTACGTCGTTGTCTCATACATGAGGAAGTTGAAATCATTTTGAATGACTTCCATGTGGGGGCATGTGTTGGTCGTCTCTATGGGTTGGCCACTACCCAAAAAATATTGCACACTGGCTATTTCTGGCCCTCGATCTTCAAAGATTGCATGAATGTGGTCCAGAAATGTCATTCTTGTCAAATATTCAGTATTCAATCACATCATTGTTAGGTTTGATGTCCCTAAGACCATAGTGACAAACCATGGGTCCCATTTTCATAATAAGATGATGACTGAATTAGTTTCCAGGTTGGGTTTTCATCATGAGAACTCAGCACCCTATTATCCTCAGTCCAATGGCCAAGTAGAAGCCATAAATCATGTTCTCAAGACAATGATCTAGAGGATGTTAGGGAACCACAAGACAAACTAGGAACTTATGCTCTTTTCGGCATTATGGGTTGTTGGAGAAGGATTTTTTGGGAGTTAATCGAAGAATGGGCCAAAGGGAACAACACGCACCTGAAAAGAAGGAAGACCAGCGCGACAAAAGGAAAAGGAATCAGTGCACGACAAGATTTGCGGAAATCCGACACATATGTGGAAAAACCTATCCATGTTAGGGTTAGCGGAGTCATAATGTAAGGGTTTTAACCCATTTTATAGTATAAATAGAAGAGGAATAAGGTAGATTGAGGTATCATTTGGAGTGTATCTTGTATCTTTGAGAAAGAATTTTGTGTCCTTTTTTAGAGAGAGTATCATACTGTTTGGTTGAGTCTTGTATTGTTGAGAGTTGTGGAGCTCGGATGGAGTTGATGCAACTAAGGGTCAAGTCGCAAGTTGTGGAGCTTGGTGCGACATTGGTCCGCCTCATCACTATTCACATATCCCATGATGTAATGTGCGCAACACTATTTTGATGAAGAAGAAGAAATAAAAAGAAGATATTTGTGGACGTATACGTAGGGGGGTGAGCCATGGTAAAAATTTGTGTTATGATGTGTCTGAATTCTTTTGTTATTTCTACAATTATGGTTAAATGGTTAGATGAATGAATGGTTTTAATTATAGCACGCGCTAGAATATGTATGCAGAATGAATATTATGAATTAATAGAATGGTAGATCCGATGAATGGTATGATAGAATGCATGGTTAAATAGAAATAGAAGTAAGAAGAACAACCCCAATCCCTTCCATGACTGCAGACACCTGCATCCTGAAGTCACCCATAAACCATCTCGGGTGAGACTGTGTTGTGCACTTTGTGCGCAATGTAGCCTTCTGGTTTACCAAAAGGGCCGATGGTGAAAAGGGTTTTGTTGGAGAGCTAAGGTAGAACTTAGGCCAGCCCATACATCTAGTAAATGGTTTTGTTGTCATCTAGAACTCAGAAGAATAGCCAGGAAGTGGTTTGGTGAAGAAGATGCAGTGGTAAAAAGGGATGTTCAGGCCATGGAATCCTACAAAGTAAGAGATTGAAAGATGGTTAGAGACAAAGCAGTTTGAGTTCACGCAGAAAGATAATAATGGTTCCAGGTATACACCGCGCCAGTATCTATAGAGGTATGTGTTTACTGATTTGCATGAAGCATATTTATGGTATTTTCCAGAGTTATTAAAGAAGTGGATATTGAGGTTAAAATATACCCATTCGACTAATCGGATTAGGAAAATAGAGTGGACAACTGAAACTATTGCGCGACTAGAAAGGGTTAATAAAAAATTCACGTGCGCAGTGGATTTCTGGTTAGACATTATTACTGTGGGGTTTATCACTGAGTTTGTAGTAGATACAGCAAAGTCATACGTTGTTGCAAAGCAGCATTTCTTGAGGGGACCTAGAGGGAGGTTCATTAGGTCTCTTTACACGTCGATCAATATCTTATTACATGATAAAGGTGTGATGACCATGGAATCAGACATCTAGATCACTTTGCGCGCATGGGGGAGTTGGGGGAAGAACTAAGGAGGATCTGAGAAATGGAGAAGGCTCTGGAGAGTATCCAGAAGAAGGAGGCAATGGACCCCATCATGATGGATGATGAACAAACCAGGGAAATAATAAGGAACACAAGTGTGACACGCAACGGACGACCCTACCAGTATAGGATGAATAATGAGAAGAGGGAAGTAGTCGAGCGAGAGGGCTTGGACAATGATGAGGAAGAGGTAGAGGATATCTACGACATGGGGGAGATTGAGGATACCTTGCGCGCCACATATGAGAGGAAAACTAGAGGTCATGGGTCTATCGAAAAAGAAGACTCTTCATTCTAGATCTGAATTAGTGTGGAACCCACAACCCCATGTGCGACTAAGACAACTGAAGAATAACCAGTTAATCAGAAAGTGATTAGTGGTAGAAGAATTTTTATAGGACGTGGGTCCAGTAGTATAAATATAAGTTCAATAAGTAGCAGTCAAGTATCTACACCACACGGAGGTGTCAGTTCAGCAAATTTCACAATGACATGACAAGATCCAACTATTAGGATCCCAAAGTTCTGAGGGGATGGGTCAAATGATCCAAAAAAAAAATTGTTCATCTGTGAAAAGATATGGGAGGCAAAGCAGATTACAGATGAGGATACAAAGGTTTCACAGTTGGAAATCACATTTAGAGACCGCGCATTAGACTGGTACATGGGTCTCTCAACAAATAATCAAATGAGAATGCCTACAACTATAGCATATGTGAAGAGGCAATTAATCAATGAATTTCATAAACAAAGCTCAGAAGACCAGTTTATGAATGAAATGATAGAGATTAAGCAGAAACCAGGAGAATCAGTCTGGGAACTAGACCAGAAGTTCAAGAGGCTAAAAGGTAAGTTAAAATACACTATTACTGATACAGAACATAGACATTTGTTTTTTAATTCTCTATTAACACACTTGAAGTATCCTTTGAGACAACATAAATTCCAAAGTCAGAGTGAGGCTCTGCAGGTAGCCTTACAGCTAGAGGAAAACCAGTACAAGCATGCAGATCCAATTGTGGAAGAAATAAAGAAAGATTTGAAGAACTTAACATTCCAGTTGAATTAGAATAAAGGAAAGGAAAAAAGAGAAGATGTCTCATGTACAATGTGCATGACAAAAGGCCATCACGAGAATGAGTATCCATTATTTGTGCAATGTATTGGAGTGGGTATGCCAAACCCTTTAGCTTCAGGAGGACCATGGTGTGAGATTTGAAAAACACATGGGCATGATCCCTATCATTGCCCGCTGATGCAAAAGTACCAAACAATACCGAAGAGTACATTTTGTAACTTTTGTAAGTCGGTTGGACACAAGGACAAGGACTGTAGAAAATTTTAATCAGTAAAATATTGATGTTAATATAAATATATCACACGTTGCAAAAGAGGAAGGACAATATTAAGGGCATATGATTCGACAAGTGGGGAAATGCAAGGGGCTTATAAGAAATTTAAGGGCTAAGGGGGAAATACCTTGGCTATTGATATAACCTAATCCTTAGAACCTTTTATTATTAATCGTTATTATTATTATTCCATGTTTTATTTTGTCATAAGCTTCTAGATTAATTACATGAAGGAGGTACATGGGATTTGGAGATAAAAAGGTGAATCATGCGCTTTTCATGAAACTCATGGATAGTGTATGACATGCAAATATAATCTTCAAAATTTGTATATTTAAGGGGGAATTCAAACTATCATTCAATTGGGAAAATCAAGAGAGTCCTATTTGAGCGAACTACCAACAACTTGTTGTAATTGAATCATGCCAATCTACAACCATGAATTATGAGGGAATTATGATTATGTGTAAGAGTAAGTGTTGTTATTGAGAGGAATTGAACTACAGTTGAGAATCCCTCAACTCATAGCAATGAGATTCGTTAGACAGCCTATGCTAGAGCCTTGGAGGGAAGTGGGATAACCTGAGAGACTGCTTAGTAAAGAGACTAAGTGCAACAAAGAGCTTATGGTTGGGTGGAACGTCCTCCTTTTGTAGCTATTTGGTGGATAATTTCCATAAAGATAAGTGTTATTGATTTACTTTCATAATTGTTGAATTATTATGGTTTATGTTATGAATTGAATTACTTTCTAGTATCTTTAATTTTGTTTCCATGTTTAAGCATGCATCTATAAATTATGATGTCATTGTTCACTGAATGGTTTCATTATGTTTGCATGAGCCTATTTTATAGTGTCTGCCTCTATTAATTAACTATTAGCATGACACTACCCTGAATGGGGTGTCAACATGAAAACATGTATATGCACCTAGAGGAGGGTGGCTTAGCCACATGGAGGCTTGCATCTCTAAGAGGAAGATCGAAGGATGCTTCACCTCACCTCACAAGTTGGGACATTAACGACATTCATCTAGAGCATGAGAAGAGACAGAGGCATATGTTCTCTAGTATAAATAATACGATGGGAAATTACTCCGCACAGATATTGCGGCAATTACTTTACACTATCTACCTTGTTATATGGAAATGCCCTTAGAGATGGAAGGGGGTGGCTCTCTGTGTGCTCGACTACTCTTGGCTAGCACATTCTTTTGTGCTCACAGGCTTTGGTCCAGAAGGTTGTTGTTCGTATTTATAGGTGTAGATGGTATCTTTCTTGGCTTAATGTTACGTCTCTGGGAAAGAGGGAGATCTCGGCGAGGCCATAATTCACGTTGGAGGATGGAAAGGAAGAGTGCAAAACTAGGGGCCTCATCCAATTTCTAGGAGGGGGCGATTGTTGCTTCTTCAACTCACAATGTAGATGTGCACATGGAGCTGAGCATGCAAGAGGCAACAACAATTTGGGGATGTCAAGTTGAAAGGTTCGAAGCAGACTTCGATGCAATGGATGATGGGAATCATCATGCCCCTGTTCCATTGGTGACAAACTAAGCATACAATGCGTCTCTAGTTGGTTCAGATAATTTGCAGGTTGGATACTCTCCCTCATGCTCCTCTCCTGTCGATTTGGATGACACGCAAGTTGAACACTCTCCTCCATGTAACTCATGCTCAAAAGAAGGGTTCATGTAACTCATCTTCGAGGTTCGTAGCAAGGTGGTGGATTTAAATTTTGCATGGATCAATTAGACCAACACATCTCTCTGTTGGTAGCTTTGAATGCCAACATGCCTCTCTAGCGGTCTGTCTTAGAACTGTTAGCCCAGGATGTTATTCAATTGAACGTCCCTATCCCTTTATCGATGAGCAGCCAACCTCTACCTCAAGATGGGCAGGTTTCGCCTAATGTTTCATAGCTCTCTAGATAGTTGTGTCTTTAGTTTTACTACTCTCTAGATAGTGGTTATAGCTCTCTAGATAGTTTTGTCTTTAGTTTCACTGCTCTAATTCTTCATAAGAATGATATTTTGAGACTTATACTGGTTTTTAGTGATTGTTTCCTCTCTAAACAATTACTCAATTAATTTTTAACCCTACAAAATAGTTTAAACACTAAAAGATGGTTGAACTATATTGGTTTCCTTTCATGACAATCGATGCTTCAATTGAAAATCCATATATTTTCCTTTGCAATTTTATAGCAGTTAATATAATACTTCCTTATTTAAAAAACTATTAACAAAACACTTAGAAAATTCGTCAAAACAAGTAAATAAAAAATATAGTATCAAAGAAACAAATTAAAGTGAACTTTAATGGTTTTATGAAGTAAAACATATCCTCAATAAAACACAAAGTGTCTTGAATATGTTATAGAAACTTCCATAAACTTATGGATAAAAGTATTTACCAAATAATCTAATCCTTTGGTACTACAAGATTTATAACATTGTATATATTAAATACAAACTCATTTAATATTTAATAGTTTTAAAGAAAAGAAAAGAAAATAATTAAAATAGTTTATTCCTAAGGTTGAATTGACCATACACAACGT
>ML809979.1:8241-22067 GCA_009831015.1 Picea engelmannii | reverse complement strand
TCTCGTCTATTGTAAAAAGGCCTCTAGAGCCTCATTGTAATCATCTTCTCACGGATGCGAGTAGCAGCCACATCTCTTCTCAGAGATAAGCTACCAACGCCCTAGCTAGTTTATTTCCATTCTGTCTGTAAGCATATTTCAGTTATTTGTTATTAATGAAATGAAGTCTTATTTCTGCTGCATCTCTGCGTTTATGTGTATTTCTATATTTCATTGTGTTCCTACATAAATTCGGATCAGTGTCAACATGAAAACATGTATATGCACCTAGAGGAGGGTGGCTTAGCCACATGGAGTCTTGCATCTCTAAGAGGAAGATCGAAGGATGCTTCACCTCACCTCACAAGTTGGGACATTAACAACATTCATCTAGAGCATGAGAAGAGACGGAGGCATATGGTCTCTGGTACAACTAATACGATGGGAAATTACTCCGCACAGACTCAAGTTATTGCGGCAATTACTTTACACTACCTACCTTGTTATATGGAAATGCCTTAGAGACGGAAGGAGGTGGCTCTCTGCGTGCTCGACTGCTCTTGGCTAGCATATTCTTTTGTGCTCACAGGCTTTGGTCCAGAAGGTTGTTGTTTGTATTTATAGGTGCAGATGGTATCTTTGTTGGCTTAATGTTACGTCTTTGGGAAAGAGGGAGATCTCGTCGAGGCCATAATTCACGTTGGAGGATGGAAAGGAAGAGTGCAAAACTAGGGGCCTCATCCAATTTCTAGGAGGGAGAAATTGTTGCTTCCTCAACTCACAATGTAGATGTGAACAGGGAGCTGAGCATGCAAGAGGCAACAAAAATTTGGGGATGTCAAGTTGAAAGGTTCGAAGCAGACTTCGATGCAATGGATGATGGGAATCATCATGCCCCTGTTCCATTGGTGACAAATCAAGCATACAATGCGTCTCTAGTTGGTTCAGATAATTTGCAAGTTGAATACTCTCCCTCAAGCTCCTCTCCTGTCGATTTGGATGACACGCAAGCTGAACACTCTCCTCCATGTAACTCATGTTCAAAAGAAGGGCTCATGTAACTCATCTTCGAGGTTCGTAGCAAGGTGGTGGATTTAAATTTTGCATGGAGCAATTAGACCAACACATCTCTTTGTTGGTAGCTTTGAATGCCAACATGGCTCTCCAATGGTCTGTCTCAGAACTGTTAACCCAAGATGTTATTCAATTGAATGTCCCTATCCCTTTGTCGATGAGCAGTCAACCTCTGCCTCAAGATGGGTAGGTTTCGCCTAATGTTTCATAGCTCTCTAGATAATTTTGTCTTTAGTTTTACTGCTCTCTAGATAGTGGTTATAACTCTCTAGATAGTTTTGTCTTTAGTTTTACTGCTCTAATTCTTCATAGGAATGATATTTTGAGGCTTATACTAGTTTTTAGTGATTGTTTCCTCTCTCAACAATTGCTCAATTAATTTTTAACCCTACAAAATAGTTTAAACACTAAAAAATGGTTGAACTATATTAGTTTCCTTTCATAACAATCCATGCTTCAACTCACAATCCATATATTTTCCTTTGCAATTTTATAGCAGTTAATATAATACTTTCTTATTTTAAAAACTATTAACAAAACACTTAGGAAACGCATCAAAACAAGTAAATAAAAAATATAGTATCAAAGAAACAAATTAAAGTGAACTTTAATGGTTTTATGAAGTAAAACATATGCTCAATAAAACACAAAATGTCTTGAATATGTTATAGAAACTTCCATAAACTTTTGGATAAAAGTATTTACCAATTAATCTAATCCTTTGGTACTACAAGATTTATAACATTGTATATATTAAATACAAACTCATTTAATATTTAATAGTTTTAAAGAAAAGAAAAGAAAATAATTAAAATAGTTTATTCCTAAGGTTGAATTGACCATACACAACGTGGACGAGGAGAGGATTGGCTTTACTTCCAAGCAAACTGCCCCACCTTCCATTACGAATATGTGAAGATTCAAGAAAAGGTAAATTGGTCCATTCAATGTATCGAAAGCAACGAATTTTTCTTGGTCTGGTTGGCTTATAAGAAACGAATATGTGAAAACCCCCCTCCTCACCTTCCATGGGGGTGAAAACACGCTACATGTAAGACCGTGGAACGTCTTCGCCTTTTATGGGTGAAAACACGCCAACTGTAATACCCAAGGAATAGGTGGAAAGGCACACTTTGTTCCTCATTATTTTTGTAGAGGGGTTTTGGTTTGCAGATGTGGTGATTGGTGAAATTCATTGATTATGTAATTAATTCTACATATTAAAAGACATGAAGGGAGCAATAACACTTCAATTCTATCAACCAATTAGAAATGAGAAACACAAATGTTTTGATTATATCCAAAAATATATATTTGTTTTCATATGTTAAACATTACATTGCATACACAAATTTATGGTAAAAGGCAAATTAATGTCACATAAAAAACAAACTCATTTTTTCGACAAAAAAATTCACTTTATATTATTTAAAATATAAACTATTTCGTTACATAGAACCATCACCACCATGTCTAAAAGGTATATCTATTGGATATCTAATATCCAAACTATCTCCCCATCCCACAAAATATATGAACTGACTAGCTAAAGGCCCTCTCAAAAACTCCAAAAAGAAGCAGTTCCATAACAATCTAAATTACATAGATAAATGACACTGGAAAATCCCCACACTCCACAGCGAAACAAAAGCCACTCGGAGCCTAGAAGAGATCTATTGACAAAGGAGGACCTTCATGTTCCTCAACACACTGAAAATAGAAAATTTTCCCAGGTTGCTTGTGAAGTGCTTGCTTTGAAAGGATGTCTGCTTCTGTGTTGTCCCATGGGACGGACAAATAAGAGTTTTTTACTCTTTGAAGCTGTTGAATCCATTTTTGCAATTAAAAAATGCAAATACAAGAATGAAAAGTTGCAATTTCAATAATTCTTCTATAGTTAGATTCCAGTAAAATTGCCAAATAAAAATCTAAATTGTTTAAATTTAAACCATATTAAACTCATCCGAATAAATATGAAAATATAATATGACAATTTATTAAAAACTAATTTTATTGGTTAAAGATATTTTAAAAATATAAAATTATTCATATAAAAAGATACGAGAGATAAGAAAGTGGTGTAATGTGTGTTAACACATAATCACAAGTTCAAATCGAGAGGGGGTAGGGTATGCATACCTATGTACTTTAGTAGTCAAATCGTTGGAGAGAGGGGGTCCCTTGTCCCACAGACAAGGGGGTCCCATACACCAATTTGGTGTTTGGCTTAGTAGTGACCTTGAAATTAGATTATTATTATTACCTTCTTAAAGTTCGATAGATAAATTAGCTCAAAAAACGTTAATCATCATCGTCCTCATAAAAAAAAACACACTATGTAAAAAAAATTACATAATCACAAGTTGAAGTTTATTCACAACTATATATTCTAAGAAAATTGTTATATTTTATTAAATATAAAAAGTTTTAAGAGGTAATCTTTTAATAAACTAAGTTTTGATATAACAAAATTTGAATATATAGTTCATAATAAGGAATCCATTTTAATTTAAGAAAGAAACCTTTCCGAGTTCACATCCACGAGTTTGCTCGTAATTATAACCAAAAATTAACTATTTAGTGAACTTTATTTAATAAGGATACATTATATTTAATCAATACTAACTACTTAATAATGAACCTTTTTTAATAATATAATAATTAACATTTAACCTAGTTCACACCACCATATTTATCATATTCTTAATTTTAATGGGTCCATAAACTTTATCATAATTTTAGATCCCACCTCTTAAAATATTATAACATTATAATAAATTATAATCAATTTAAATTTCTCTATTTTTATATTTTTATTTAAATTATAATTAATATTATAATAATTAATTAAAATTAATTCAAAATTGATTTCATATTTAAATTTAACATTCTAATTCTCTTTACCACGTGTCGGGCCGACACGAGCCCCAACGATCCACTCGACTCAATCTCCAATCCCCCTCATTTTAAACTTTAATATGAGAGCTCGGGCATTCAAATTGGCAAAGTTGGCATATGCGCGAGGTTTGTGGGAGAGTAATGGTAGAAGTTGAAACAGTGAGCAGTGCAACACCTCATGTTTACTTTCTTAGCTTTATATTTTCTTTCTTTCTTTTCTTCATAGTTTCTTAGCTGAAACGCTAGATATGTAGTTAATAGGGTTTATAGCTTTGGTGATAAACACTCAACTTTCAAAGACATAATATTTTTATTTTTTTGTTTGATATTTTCTATATTTTTTTAACATTTTCTGGGCAGTAAGCTTAAAGAAACAATTGGTTTACCTTATGGCATCCCAACAACATGTATTTTGCCAATAATATTATAATATAGATTAGATAACTTCTAAAAAAAAATTAAATTAAATCAAAATAAATACATTTAATATTAAATTCTAAAAAAGTAATCCTTATGTATTTTTTTTTTTCAATAATACTATAATATGTATTTTTTTGTCAATAATATTATAATATAGATTAGATAACTTACCAAAAAACATTTTAATTAATTTTAAATTAAATTAAATTAAATCAAAAGGAATACATTTAATATTAAATTCCATAAAAGTGATCCTTACCGATCAATCGTTTTCAAAACCAATATCACACTATCAAGTTTCAAGGGTTGTCATGACCTCTTCATGATCTAAATGAAAATAACATCACTCTATTTTAATAATTTCATAAGCTTTGAGTGGAAATCTTCATGATCTAAGTGAAAATAGCATCACTATATTTTAATAATTTCATAAGCTTTGAGTGGAAATCAAATCAATTGCATAAGATTATTAATATCAAATGACACTTTAATTTTTACGTTTTTTATTTTTTTTATTTCAATAGAAAAAATTTCCATATATTAATATATGATGTTCACAAGATACAAACAAGTATAATAGTGTCATTCTTCACACACCTATACGGTAAGTATCGACAAAGAGCCGATCCAAAATGGGATACATGAAGGCACCACAATACTGATGTACACCACCCCCTCGTAGAAATATGTGGCTAGATAACAAGGGTTGCCTCCCTTCAACAACATATTGTCTAAAATAGACAAAATCTCCAAAAAAGATAAATATCGACAATAAACATCGACAGAGGCAGGACCAAAAAAAAGGAGAAAATATGACATCCCTCTACAACAGGTATCGAGTATAGAGACATAAAGAGAGTGGGGGCGCCTTGTGGCCATCCTGCCATTTGTTGTAGTCTATCTTTCCTTTCGGGACCTGCAAGGCCAGTTTTGAAAGAGCATCTGCCTCTGAGTTCTCTTCTCTATAGATATGATCAAATTTGATATTTGAGAAAGAGTGTGTCAGTTCTTTGATCTTCTTCATCCAGCCCAAAAGGTTAGTAACTTTTAAGTTGCAGTTGAGGTTGATCCAATCTATAATAATCTTTGAGTCCCCCAGAACATGTAACTGAGTGATGTTTATACGGTGAGCTAAAGTTAAGGAAGCCCACAAACCCAGGAGTTCAGCTCTGGTGTTTGTCCCCTGCCCACAATTTAAAGTCCACCTAGAGGTAGAGTTACCTATAGTTTTAATAATGCCCCCAAGTTTGCTAAGTAATTCTTGGCTTTGTGCAGCTCCATCAAACCAACAGACGGAATCCACGGTAATATCTTGAGTCTTCTTAATCTTGTTATGGTTCATTTCATAGTCCGGTCTACTATCAATATCCACCATTCCCCTAACTTGTATACTAACCCTCAGTAATGTGGGAGAAATACTATCAAAAATACACTCGTTCCTTTCCAACCACAGTGGCCAATAAACAATAATTGGTAGGGATTTATAAACTTTTTCCGTATTATTCCAGTTTTCCAAACAGTTACTTATGGATCGGTCACCCCAGGATGTAGTAATTTTAAAAGAGTCGAGTAAATAACTCCATAGAGAACGAGTGAAATGGAAATCTAATCCAAGTGGATATCGGTGGCCACCCAGCTTTTCCAACTGGCTCAAAATAGTTTTCTGGCAGTTTTGGTAATTTACTATTTTTTAGCAATTTTTAACTTTCGGGGCCATTTTGAGGCCCTAAACGACGTTTTTGGGAAAACGGGGAGCAATATGGAATTTCCTTAGATATTTCCCCCAAAATGAATCTCCTCGATGATACCTTTCCAACGGGCTATCGTGCTCCTAAAATGAAGATCGTATGCAAAAGTTACGACACCAGGAAGTTGATGTACTAACTTACCCAAACGGGGCCCACATGACTTTTGGCGCTTCATCTCCCCAGGTTAAGTTTTTGGATGTCTAGGGTTTTGGGCATTCTTGTTTATTGTAAAAAGGCCTTCAGAGCCTCATTGCAATCATCTTCTTGCAAATGCGAGTAGCCGTCACATCTCTTCTCAGAGATAACCTTCCACCATTCTAGCAAGTCTTTCACTCTATATTTTTACAGTCTCTGTACATTTCTTTCATTAATAGAAATTGTGTATTATTGTATCTATGTGTTTATGGTTGCATCTCTGATACATTTATGTTATATTATTGGATATCTGCGATATCTTTGTGCATTTCTTTATTATATCTCCGCTCTCATTTCGTGCCGAAAATAATCCGGATCAATGGTACCAGAGCAGGTTGCTCTTGATCATTTTTTCAGCACATGTCCCCGACGAGGTCTGAGTATGGATGGTTGGATCTCAAGCTTGTCTCTCTTGAGGAAAACCACTCTCACACACCCAAGAAACCCTCAATGGTGGAAGAAAAGAAAAACGACAGAGCAAACAATTATATCAATTTGTTGCTTGAGCAAGCTCTCACGCGACAGAGAGACGAAATGATGGAGAATTTTTCCCACATCCTTCAACGTCTGTCGATAGCATCAGGCGCATCTTCATCAAGCAACCACTTTGGAGGAACCTCGCCTTTTAAGGTACAAGTCAATTTTGATATTCCTATATTTGAAGGTCAGATAGATGCGGATGCCCTAGATAAATGGTTAAATCTATTAGAAGGTTATTTCTTTGTTCACAATTTTTCCGACAGAGAAAATATTATCTTCGCACTCATTAAAGCTCTCCCCCATGTCAAACATTGGTGGGAAACTTATTGGGAGCAAATTTCTACAGATGAGTTTGGAATATATGGGGCCAAGCCCACTTGGGATTTGTTTGTGGATGCGGTAAAGGAAAAGTATTACCCCATTGGAAACTATGAGGACCAATACATGAGATGGACCACACTACGGCAAGAGAGGGGCCAAGTAGTTACAGAATTCACCAATACCTTCCATACCTTGTGCACCAAGCTGGGTATAAAAGACTCCGAATGACATTTGGTTCTAAAATACCGTGGGGCTCTACACAGATACATCCAAACTAAAATGGATTTTCTGGACATCTCATCACTCAGTGTTGCTTATCGATATGTTGTTGAAATCGAGCAAAAATTTAAGCACCAGAACAAACGGGATTTTGGGTCTGCAAATATGCAACAACCAAAGTATGATAAAGACGGCCCTAACAAACAGTCTCCTGAAAACCAGTCCAAGCCACAGGAAAAGAAGGGTCACCGAAAAATGGTGCGATTTCCACAAAATCCCCTGGCACAACACCAATGAATGTCACTCAAAACAGTCATTGGTGGTCGAGATCAAAGACAAGGAGTCAAAGCCTGATTCAGAATCTGATTATGAAAATACTGGTAAAAGACATATCATCAACGCAGACCCCACTGCTATTGTTGCGACCGCAACAAATCAACAAGAAGAACCAACATATCCTGAAGAGGGCGAACACCTTTTTCATTCACAGATGTGGGTTAAGGGGACCCCGCTGCATTTTATTGTTGATCGTGGAAGCCAAAAGATTCTCATCTCAGCAAAGGTCATCCAACAGTTGGGATTGTAAAAAACACCACACTCGCAACCATACAACATCGGGTGGCTTCGCCAAGGACAAGATCTTCATGTCAGCCATCAATGTCGATTGTCATATGACATCCAACCCTTCAAGGATAAGGTATTATGTGATGTTGCCCCACTAGATGTTTGTGATGTTCCCCTGGGCCAACCATATATGTGGAAGCGCCATGATATTTATGAGTCTTGACCCCGTAGTGTCATTGTTTCTCTGGGGGTTCATCTCTACAGAATACCAGAGGTAGTCCTGACTATTGTTCCACCTAAACAGTGTCGCAAGGTAGTATCTCATACTACAAAATTCAGCTTCTTCACAATTTGTTCAAAAGGTGAACAAAAGGATGTTGCAACCATTACAGCCTCGGTCCAAGCACCTTCTATCCAACAAAAGCAGATCGACAAGATTGCAGCAAAGTGTAAAGATTCCTTCTGCACACATGCATCTCATGTAGCCAAACTGTTTAAAAAGGCCCAACCCTTCCAGCCACATGTTCATGACAACCTTCAACAAGCTAAGCAATGCAACTTCTCCAACAAGGCAAGCAACTCATCAAGATGCAGATTCAACAAACGTTTTTCCCTCTCCCCCAAGCACTCAACGCAATGGAAACCATTGCCTCCCGAGGGAGGATTGATCTAGGTGGATATTGGTGGCCACCCACCTTTTCCAACTAGCTCAAAACAATTTTCTGGCAATTTTGGTAATTTACTATTTTTAGCAGTTTTTAACTTCTGGGGCCATTTTGAGGCCCTAAACGACGTTTTTGGGAAAACAGGGAGCAATATAAAGGTACCTTCAATATTTCCCCCAAAATGAATCTCCTCGACGATACCTTTCCAATGGGCTATCATGCGCCTAAAACAGAGATCGTATGCAAAAGTTACAACCCCAGGAAGTTGATGTACTAACTTACCCAAACAGGGCCCACGTGACTTTTGGCGCTTCATCTCCTAGGGTTAGGTTTTTGGATGTATAGGGTTTTGGGCATTCCTGTTTATTGTAAAAAGGCCTTCAGAGCCTCATTGTAATCATCTTCTTGCGAATGTGAGTAGTCGTCACATCTCTTCTTAGAGATAAGCTTCCACCATTCTAGCGAGTCTTTCACTCTGTATTTCTTACAGTCTTTGTACATTTCTTTCATTAATAGAAATTGTGTATTATTGTATCTATGTGTTTATGGTTGCATCTCTGATACATTTATGTTATATTATTGGATATCTATGATATCTCTATGCATTTATTTATTATATCTCCGCTCTCATTTCGTGCCGAAAATAATCTAGATCACAATCAACGAACATATGAGTGATGGACTCTGCGTCCCTGAAGTAGAGAGTACAAATACTTGGACCACTCCAACCTATTCTTTGGAGAGAGTCCCATGTAATAATCTTACCTTCCATAACTAGCCAAATAAATTGTTTTAACTTATATTCCAAATCTCAGGACCAAATCTGTCTGCGTTAGTTCGATATTTGAAATGCCCAAAGCTTGGATGCAACAAAATTATAAAGATTTTCAGCAGACAGGGAACCTGACTCATCTCCTCCCATCCACAGTAATATATCCCCACCCGGTTGTAGGTGTATCCCCAAACTGATGAGCGCCCTTGTATAATTTTCCCATTCCAGAGCTAAGTATCCAGTGAGGCCCAGTTCCTCACTGGATTTCCACTGATCTATAATAAACCCCCAGAATGACTGCACCTTCGCTTGAAACAAATAACAAATTTGTGATTTCTTAACACCAATAAAAGCTCCTGGGACAGGAAGGAATTTGTTCCAATTCCAAGTATATTATCTAGTCCAATAAGGATTGTGTCACCCCATCTAGGCTTCCAGCTCAACCAATGAGTTATGAGGGGCAAAGATTTCATCAAGCTTTTCCATAATTGAGATGTCAATGGTTGAGTTACCCGAGCAGATCTAAGCCAAGTAGCCACTGATGTATATGGGAGATATTTGTCTTTGATCACTTGGTGCCATATCCCATCCTCCATCAAAACCCTCCATAGAGAATTTGTTGCAAGCGCCCGGTTAAAAAGAAAAGGATTTTTGAGGCCCCATCCTCCCAGACTTTTCAGTTTGGAAATTTGGAACTAGTTACATAGATGTATACCATGCTCTTTATGACCCCCCGTCCAAAGAAAATCATATATCAACTATCGAAATTTAGAAAGAAGTGAAGTAGGAACCGCCGCAAGAGCCATCCAAAAAACTGCCTAAGATTCCAAAACTACCTTCACTAAGATGCAACGTCCTCCCAAAGTTAGCCAATGATTACACCAATGCTTGATCCTTTTATCAAAATTTTTGAGTAGCCATCTCCAATCTTCGAATGTAGTTTTCTGCGCTTTGATAAAATAGCCCAGATACTTGAATCATGTCGCCAATTCCAAGAAATTGAAAGCAAATAAGTCTTTAAGACTTGCCAGATTGTCAGCTTCCAGACCCGCATGGTGGAAAGTGGATTTGCTAAAATTGATTTGTAAACATGAAGCACTACATAACTGATCCAATATATTCTTTATCAATTGCCATTCTTCAGTGGATGCCTTGGTCATAATGAGTACATCATCAACAAAGATGAGGTGTAGAATTTTAACTACTCTAGAGACCTTAAACCCTATCAAATCTCCCATCTCTTGACTATTTTTCAACAAAATACTAAGGCTCTCCATAACAAGTAGAAATAATAAGGGCGGAAGTGGGAACCCTGGAGAAGTCCCTGTTCACTATTGAAGAAGTCTGAGGTATCGCCATTTACCAACACCGCAAAGGATGCGCTAGTCACACAACTCATAATCCAAGTGCTTGAAGTCGAACTAAAGCCAGTTTGAGCCAGAATTAAACGGAGAAAGTCCCAACTAAAACAGTCATACGCCTTTTTCAAATCCAATTTTAAACTCAGGGCCTTCTGTTTTTTAGAGTTGATGATATGGATACATTCATGTGTCATCCCCACGACATTCGGGATTTGTCTACCCTTCATGAATCCCAACTGTTCTACGGACATAGCCCTTGAGAGGATCGGTATGATTATGTTGGCAATCACTTTAGATATTATTTTATAACATAGATTGCATAGTGTTATGGACCTAAAATCACCAAAGTTCCGAGGGGAGTTCTCCTTCGGAATTAGAACCAAAAAAGTAGAATTTAATGCCCTTTTTATCTTACCTCTACTCCTGGAGTCTTCAAACAGATTAAGTAAGTCATTACCCACCAGATCAAAAATTTGGGTAAAAAATTCCATAGTCCAGTTGTCTGGGCCCGAACTATTGTCTTTTGCAAAGTGACATAAAATCTATTCAATTGGGATTGCCATTGGCTCAAGAAAATCTCCAAATTTTTGTAACTTCTATAATTGTGCATTAATAGTTGCATGTAACAATAAAATAATATTTGATTTGACACTAAAAAGTAAATGAATTGTATTTATGCACCGAACTATATACAATTTGAGTGGGCCTAAAGGTTAAGAATATGTGTTTCCTCCTAAGAGGTCACAAGTTCAAATCTAGAGGGGGTAGGGTACATATGCTTCCATATACTTTTTTTTAAAACCATGGGAAATAATATAAGAGTATATCCAGTAGCCCACAAGCCAGATATACCAGAAACTTGTGACTTAGCAAGGGTTGAGGTGTCCCGAAGCCCACCGGGGTGGACCTCTATCCCAGGGGTCATCTACCCTTCTAGCCTTATCACAATAAGCCAACATGTAAAAACTCTACCCCTCTTTAGATTTGAACCTGTGACCTTCGAGGAGGAACCACATGTTCTTCACCATTAGACCCACCAAATCGTTGCGCAGAGAGTGTCCCTTGTCCCACAAACAAGGGGTCTCATACACCAATTTGATTATGGCTTGGTCATGACCTTAATATTGGATTATTATTATTGTTGTTATTATTATTATAAAAAATATTTTACAAAAAAAACTATCAACGGTTTAATATTAACAATAAAAGAGTAGAAGCAACATTGGTTTTTTACTATTTAATATCACAATTAAAGGAGCAGAGGGAGCATTGATTCCATCCACATGAAAGGAGCAAACACAATAATGATTTTCAGCTATTTAATACCAACAACAAAGGAGAAAAGGGAGCAAAGATGTTTTTTTTGTTGTTTTCTTTGTTTGCAAATTATTGAGTCTACATTAGATATATTTTTATTTCACATATATGTATTTTAAAATTAATGCATAGTTTATCAACTCATGAAATTTGATTAAAACGAAACCCTTTAGTGTCCTACTAGCAAGTACCACACCTCAAATATATTCAAAGTGAAAGGGTTGGTGTCATGGACCTGCAAGTCCTACACAATTTTTTTCACTTTTAGCGTCCTGGGTCATGCAACATTGCCTTGCCTTAGCCAATGAGGCTTGAGCAACTTGTTCCTACTACAACCTAACTATGTATTTCCCCATGACTACCCCTTGAGCTACAACTATTAGATTTGTAACTAAGTTATGCAACCAAGTACTCTAATACTAGGTACATTTCCAACTGTAGCCTTAAAACATCACATTAATACTTCTAACTCTTAATAGCCAATATTCATCAATTCTTAGCCAAACAGATCATTGCAAGGAATATTGACATTCATCCAAGTGAGAGACCACAACATAGATATCTTGGTGGCATCCAAGGTGGACACCTTAACTTTATTATCAATAATGTTACAATAATACAACAAGGGAGTCCGACCATTGCTTGCAACTCATTTTACAGAAATACAAATGATATAAAGCACATTTTCCTATTATCACAACACTGGCATAATCCAACCCCTGAATCACCCACGAGTTTACCTCATGCAGATCCCATTCTCCAACTACAACAATCTCAGTCTAGCTCTACCATGCCTTAGACACTTTCCAGGTCATCTAAGTCCTCTATGTATACTACCTAATACTCATCAAGTGTCAAAGTTGTTCATTATGCCAAAACCACCCAGACTCAACACCTCATAACTCCTTTCTCACTTCTTGTTTTATGCCACTTGATGAATGCCTTTGAACAATTCTTATGTCCTCTTTATATAAGTGAGAGGTGTCCAACTATTTATTTCTTCTAAGGTGCCTTTCATCGTGCTTGATGCCTAAGCAAACCCAAATGTGCAATACACTCCATTCAATGTTCAATCAACTCCTCAAAGTCTTCCAAGGATTGGAAAGTTCAACCCCTTGGGTCCATGTTTTCCCCAAAACATGCACAACTACCCAAAGTGTCCCAAGTCTCACACACCTAACAATTACAACCATTTCATTTGAACAATGTCCAAGACAGTCATGCCATCCCTTGTGCTTCATGTCATGCCAAGTCAATGTCCAACTAACTTTGTGTTGTGCACCCCATTGAACTAGGCACTCCTGCCCACAGACTAAGGCATTGTTACCCACAAACCAAGGCACTATTGCCCAATGCGCCCATGAACCAAGGAACATCACATCCACTATCCAATCCTTTGTGCAACTTCTATAAGAAGTCACTTATGTAAACACTTAGCTTATTTCCATACTTATCCAAATCACGTATGTCAAGCTCTTTAACACTTAGGTATGCCTTGCCATTGTGCAAGACCACCCAGTTACAACCATTTCACTTGAACAATGTTCAAGGAAATCCCATCATCCCTTGTGCTTCACTACATGCCAAGTCAATGTCCATCTAACTTTGTGATGTGTGTCCCATTGAACTAGCCACTCCCACCCACAGATTAAGTTATTATTACCCACAAACCAAGGCACTACCACTCAACATCGCATCCATTGTTCAAGCCTTTGTGCAACTTCTAAAAGAAGCTACTCATGACAACACTTGGCTTATTTCCATATTTATCCAAATCGCTTATGCCAAGATCTTTATCACTTATGCATGCCTT
>ML809978.1:154980-176265 GCA_009831015.1 Picea engelmannii | reverse complement strand
GTTAGATTGACATTTATTACATCAATACATCATTACATATACATAATCATCAAACATTAGTCACAACATATAGATTAGACATCATAAACCATCAAAAACATCAACACATGTAAACATTACAAAGAACCAAAAGATGTGTAAACCATATATATATATATATATATATATATATATATATATATCCTTTGAAGTGTCATCAATGTTTACAATGTACAAAATATACATCGCCCGTAGGCCAATGAGTCCCCTCACCCCTATAGGTACAAAATGGGTACCCCCTACCCTATACAAAATGGGTATCAACTACCCTGTACAAAATGGGCTCACAAGCCTATACAAATACAAAAAACAAAACCGACACTCATGGTGCCTCTAGAGCTCCCCCTCCAGGTCCTCTGTCGGTGGGAGGTGCCTGACCAGCTGGGGGTCCTCCAAGTCTAGGGGGCAATCGACTAGTCATCGCTGCCCCTGCTACAACTGCCCAGTAGATCAAGGTCTGCCACTCTCCCAGAACACCCACATACTGCTCTAGAACCCTCTTGTCCTAGATGTGGGCCCACATGCCCTCTGACACACCCCGAAGCACCTCCTCGAACTGGCGACGAAGGTCCTCCATCCCTCCTCCGGCCTCTACCCGTGGCTCATGCGATGGTCCAACGTCTGTATCATCAAACCTGCGCCTCTAGCCCGCCCTCGACTCACGTGCTGGCTCAACACCATCATCATTTATCCTACGTCTCTCTCCTACCCGCGGCTCTGCTCACAACGGTCGTACTAGCCCCTAGCGAGTTGGCTCCCTGACCATCTCAGCCTCACGGCCTCAGGGCCCCACATCTGCAAACACAAAAACCAAAGGTGGAGTCAGCATCCATATATATATATATATATATATATATATATATATATATATATATATATATATATATATATATATAAACAAATGCTTCACTATCAAAATCACAAAACATAAATGTAGAAACATACCTCTCTGGTCCCAAACCTCCCTAGGAGGCAATACCATGTCTGGGTCATGCCGGTAGTCCATCCCACCATATGGATACCAGAGTATCACCTATGGTATATGACACAACACACGTGCCACCGTGGTCGTAAAGTAATGGCCACCCTCTCCCCCTCCATGACATGCCAAAATCTGGGCCCACCACATCAATCGCGGCTCTTGCGACCCTACAGGCAGCAACAAAACCCTCGGGTGCAACATAGGCACCCTCTCCAGAAACCATGCCACCAGGATGGACGCAAATGCAAAATCACCAGAGTCGGTGGTCCGACACCGATGAATCTGCCCCATCATCCTGGAGTGCAACATCAGCCCCAGGCAAAGAAGTCCCCATCTAGGACCCTCTCTACAATCCTCAGCTGACCACCCGTGATCTGTTGAGTAGCCAAGGATCCATAGATCCACACAACCATGGTCGCGATGCACTAATGCAAGAGCTCGTCCATTGCGTCAATACGGACAACCAAACCTGACATTGGGTTCGGCCCCGTACAGTAGCGTCGGGCCATATCTATCAGTCTCACATCCCCCGACAGCTGGGGGTCAGCAGGTCGGGCCATTCCCCGGAAGGGGAGCCCCGTCAAAAAGTATACATCCTCAACAGTTGAGAGTGTCAGCTGCTGCCCCCTCACAATGAAGAACTACAAATCAACGCTCCACGTGGATATCAAATACTGAAGCAAGTACTCATGCGACTGTATCAAAGGGCAATAAAATAACTTGAGCATCCCACAGACTGCCAAGTGTCTCCAAACACCAGGTTTCTCTCTCATCGCCTCTTGGAGGCGCTCCTAGTCTCACTCCCTCCAATGGACTGGCATGATAACTCTCCTATCACACGTTGATCACCTGCATCCATAGAGAAATATTTGGTCAACACTCATCATTCATCAAAAATATCAAAATATTCAAAATTTCAACCACCCTTAGCCTCGCCTCCAGTGCGCAACTTTTACCCCCACAGGTGCGCACATATGCACACATGTTCTTTGCACAGTTGCACATTAATGTGCAGTTGTCAAAGAAACAGTCGCGCATCAATGTGCAGTTGTCATGCCAAACAAGTGCGCACACATGTGCACCTGTTCTCTACACAGCTGCGCACACATGCGCACATGTTCTCTACACAACTACGCACTAATGCACAACTTTCTGAGAAACATCTACGCACAGTGCACAACTGCAATTCTAAAAGGCACACATCTCATGCACGTCTGTTTTTCCCTCCCACATGCTCCTATGCACGGTAGATGGAATTATACCCGTGCATCTGGGCGTGGGTATCCTTCCTACACAGTCACATTCCCCGGGTCACCATCTGCACTCGACCCCCGGGGGAGCATTTTTCTCACATCACGTCTAGGTACGCATGCTCATGTTCAAAATTATCAAATTGTTGTTATATGTCCTTTATCATCAAATATTGTTCACGTCGGGTATTCAGTTTTAATGTGTGCAGGTACTTGGTCATCACAACCAATGCAGCCCCTTCAGGTATATGTTTGACATTGGCATGTAATCATTCCCTCTAAATACCAATTTCATCTCCTAGTCACACCCTTCGACGTTCACCTTTAGGGTCCCTCCATCCGGATCTGTAGTATTGTCACCTCTGCTGCATTTTGGTACTGTCACCCGGTAACACTCTCCCCCACATGAGTTGTCACATTCATAGTTCCCCTTGGTACTTTGACACTCATGCTGCTTTCACCCCCTAGGTATGGGAGTCCTGATAGTCTTACGCATTTCTGAGAATAAGCCACATACTCCTTCTCATCATATGGCTAGCTTTACCAAATGGACTCCCAGGCTATCTCATCTTGGTTCTATTTAACTGCACCTTTGCAGTATCATTAACCCTCCATTTCATCCACAATCAGTTTGCCCATTTGTAGATTTCCCTCCATTCATTTACCTCATACATAACCCACCCATGGGCCCCCCACCCTCCACCAGTTCTCCACGCAACTTGAGCCCTCACAGGCCAAGCCATCGCGCACCAGGGCACCTATTTCTGTATTTGTACACTCATCCCAAATTATTCTTTATTTATTTGGTAATTGTAAAAAGCCTTTGTTTCCAACATTTACTTATCTTTTTGTCATCACCCTTGATAACCTTCTTTTTCAGGCAACACAACCCATGTCGCCCTTGGTTGGGGCATCCACTCTCATTTTCTCATTCTGACATCGTTCATAAACCCCAAGTATCCCACAGTCCATGTACCCCTGATCTCTGAGTTTGTCCACTTTGTCCACCTCTGGCACAATTTAACCCCATGTCTAGTCGTCCCCCTCACACTAGATACAGTTTTACAGTTGCTGCCAATCATCCTTCAAACATACCCCCAACCAAGGGAAACCTTGAGTCTCACTGCATCTTGACTTCTTTCATGTTCCCTGTCAGTTCTTGATCTTATCTCGTGGATTTTATGAAGCCCTTTTCTTCTTGGAGTCGCATCTCCATTTCTATCGACATCAACACAGTTTCCAGAAGGGCGACAATATCTTGACTCTCATTACCTTTACAATGAGGAGTCTCGGACGACACAGAGAGAACCGTCATTGCTCTCTGATGTCGTTGACCCCCGTAACATTCGACTTCAACAAAATCTCATGTACGATGGGTCTTACTATGCAACTGTTGCAGTTGTTTTATACCAGTCGAAGACCTCTAAATTTGTCAGGCCATCAACACCTGCGAGTCATCAAGACTTCTTTCAGGCATCCTTGCCTCTTTTCAGAGTATGTTCACCATTCAGAATTGTCATCTGTCATTATCAAACCACTCCGGAGGGCGCTGCAATTATCTACATCAACATGCAACTTCAGTTACTGTCTTACATTTTGATTTACATGACATGAGCATGGGGCATTCCCGCCTCGTTTGTATACATATTTTCTTTTTTCTCCCTAGAGAAAGATTTGGGTCCCACAATTTCCCCTCTCCCTTCGACGGATCGCTCTTGCAATTCCTCTCACCACTCTTCATTACAATGACACTCTCAGTAAAAGAAACGTTGATGTATTTTGGCTATACGTATGCTCCTAACCTCACACATCAATGGAGCATCTGTTATCATTGAAAATTCGTCAGCAACATTGCACGCGAATGGTTACAGAAATACAACAATGCCAAACAACTATTAGTTCACCTGCAGCACCAAAATGCATTTCCAAAAGGAAAAAACTATACAATTGGACAAAAATTGACATGCGCAAACTCACTAAAGGAAGTGCGCGCACAGTGCACAGGCCAAAGAAGCCCATAGAGCACACAATGCGCCATATGCGGGACTGTGTACGAGAAAAGCCACACACTCCTGTGAATGACGCATTTATGGTTCTTGTCGGCCCCTCAACTACTTATGGACCAGCTCCCAACTTGATTTGACCTTCAGATCTGAGATAAATCCAAATGGGGGGCTAGTCAAGGACCAAAGGGTGCCCTAAAGGGCCCCTTGTTCACACCAACAACCAATTGAATATTGCCTTGAAGAAATGTTATAAATGGAGGCCATGGGTGCACTAAGAAACCAAGATCTTCATAGTATTGTTATGATGCCTCAATTCTCCCTTGAGAATCCTCTTTTCTCCTAGGAGCATTCCAACATCATTCCAATAGGCCATTCCACTCACCTCTTAAGGGAATAAACATTGATTTTCTTCATCATTTGCCATTTTTCTTCAATTGTAAGAAGAACTCTCCATTAGGGAACTCAAGAGCCCTCCCAAGGAGGAAGAGGGGACTCATAAGTCTCTATTTTTCTCTATGGTGTTTTGCCAACTAATATAGTTATCCATTGGTGGCATAATCTTGGTCATTGGTTGATTGTTTATGGTTCTAAGAGTTTCTTATGCATTCTAGTTTTATTTCCTTAGTTGTTTTAGTTTGTTTACTTGTTTATTTCATGTGTTTGGATTGTTTAACCCATGCACTAACCTCCGTCTTGTCTAGCAGGCCCAACTAGGCATGCAAGTGCCCTTGTTTTGCTCACCCAAGTGACGAAATGAACACAACAACATGGAAATATAATTTTGTAATATCTTTGATGTATATTTCATAATTAAAGTACAAGACAAATTGTATCGCGGTCAGACTAGTCTGTGTATAAGATAAAGAGGTTGTATTGTGATATGGGCACATTTCACCATATATGGTTAATAAGTGCATTTCGTACATGTTTTATCTTAGCCAAAAGAAAGTGGACATTGTAATTGCACATGTAGTTTTCCAATTATTTGTTATGGCACTATTTTGTAGCATGTCAACACTGAAGTATCCTAGAATAATAATGGTTTCATCCAGATGTAAATGGTGTGATGCATTTGAGAAAACATTCATTATGTTAGCAATGTTGCACGCGAAGCGACATAGAGATTGAATATTGCAATTTGCAATCCACAGAACACTAATCTTGCTAGCACTATCTCAACTTCTTTTTCTTCTATAAGAACATTTTACAAAGGCATGTAGGTATGGTTCAAAGTTTGGAGAAAAATTGGAGCAAAATTTAAGAGCATGAGGGAAAGATATGCCAATTTTGTGCAATTTTGTTGCAGCCTAGGCATCGGTCTACCATACCTAGCCCTTCTACACCTACCTGCAGTTTTCTTCTACAAGAACATCCTGCAAAGGCAACAAGCTTGACATCGTATTTTTCATGTGAAAGACACGGGTTCATTCCCGTACAGGATAGGTAGGTACAGGATAGGCGCTAGATTTCCACTTTGTCACACATGACAAAGGACCAAGATTTTCAATGCTAGAAAAAATGACAGTCAGAGTTGTGCACACGACATTGGCATGGATATGGTGCAGAGTCTTGGGAAAAAAATCGGAGGAAAATTTAAGAGCAGGAGAAAAAGATATGCCAACCTCTATGGAAAGTCTGCATGACAAGAATGATGAATAAATACTTAAACATTCTTACTTGCAAAACGCAAACAACGAATACAAATGAAAGTATGCTATTGAAACTTACTCGTTAATGATGAACGACAGAATCGCAGGTCCACTTACGGGTGCAGGACTTGAACCCTGCAAAGTGCAAAAACCAACTACAACTGTCGGTGCAAGACCCCAACCTTGCAAAATCGAAGTAAACAAAAGCAAGCAGCAAGCAATAAACCAATGAGCAAGCACCAACATGTCCAAATGCAGCTACAGGACCCCAAACTTGCAAAGTTGAACCAAACAACAACAAGCAACATCCGACGAACCAATGAACCAATAAACAAACAACAACCAGTGAACCAGTAAACAATATATGTATCTTCAATGATGGCCAAATTGCATTCCAAGCATAGAAGAAATCCGAAACATATGACAACCATGCGAGTGGAAATACTTAAACATTCTTACTTGCAAACTGCAAACAGTAAACAACAAAGAATGAATACGAATGAAATTATGGTATCGAAACTTACTCGGCAACGATGAACAACAGAAGCGCAGGTCGAATTGTGGGTACAGGACTTGAACCCTGCAAAGTAAAAAAACGGCTCCAACTGCAGGTGCAGGACCCCAACCTCGCAAAGTTGAAACAAACAAAAGCAAGCAACAAGCACCAACAGGTCCAACTGCAGGTGAATGACCTCAATCTTGCAAAGTTGAACCAAACAACAACAAGCAACAACTGACGAACCAACGAACCAACGAACAAGAAGCAACCAATGAACCAGTAAAAAATATATGTATCTTCAATGATGACTAAATTGCATTCTAAGCATAGAAGAAGTATGAAACATATGATGGCTATGCGACTGGCGGTGGACAACGATATTGTCCAAATTCACTGCAACATTGTATGGAAAAATTCGAGGAAAAATGTACTGTGAGAAGCCTATTTAAGTAAACATTTAAGGTTGTCAGGGTTGTTTAAGGGCCTCGCGCTATGAAAACATTTAAGTTGTCAGGCCTGTTTAAGGGCCTCATGCTATGTAAACATTTAAGTTGTTAAGCCTATTCAAGTACCTCAAAAAGAGTGTCAATGCTCAAAACTTTCGGTATGTAAACATTTCAATACAAATAGAAATAATAAAAACATTAAAAAAGAGCATCGATGCTCGGAACTTTCGGTATGTAAACATTTCCATAAAAATAAAAAAATTAAAAAAGAGTGTCCATGCTCAAAACTTTGGATATCTAAACATTTACAACATTGGGAACAACGAAGTTGGCAATAAGACTTCAAATATATTCTCCAATGAGATGATGACATATAGGGTTATTATATAAAAAATAATGTTTTTACTTCTATAGTTCGAACAATACAGATGATGCGAAAATTTACAGTCAAAAGACATATTAATATGAAGTCAACAAATTATCGATCGCTATAGTCCCTCTACGCCTTCGACAGGGACTAATAAGTAAGTATTAATGAAGTCTACAAGGAGAAACATAGAAATTTGCAAATGGTTGAGGTGAGGGAGTACAAAGAACTAAGGCACTCCAATCTTAATATTCAGAGAACTAAGACACTCCAATCTTAATATTCAATGTGAAAGATCATGGTAATAGGGGTTGGATTTACATTATAATATTGGGTTGGTATGATTCAACTTTTGATAAAGTGAGATTGTTAAGTATAGTTGTATGCTTATTTATGATTTTGTTGCTAAACAAGTAGATTGAAATAATGAAGTGATGAGTTGAATGTGAATTCCACTTGATGAAAACATGAGTGCCTAACAACCATGGAGTTAAATTTATACCTAGAGGTTCAGTTTTGAATAAAAAACAATAAAATATAACAAAAAATATTTCTTAGTCGACCTCCTAAGTATCGATATCTAATTTTAGGGTTATGTGTATGTGTTTGACATTAACTCACGGATTTTGATGGTACAACAACTCCTTCTTAATCGAGAGAGGGTACTTTAATAGTAGTTCATTACATGAACATGCCAACACTTACAATGGGGGTTATATGAACATAGTGGATGTCTCCAAGGGTTTTGAACTTGAGGCTTCCTTAGGTTATAAACAATTAACCATTGAACCAAAACATTTTTTTTGTTGGTTTCGTTGCTTAGCTGATTTTAGTTTTACTAATGTTTTCTACTTAGTCAATTCTTGTCTTATCGGTTTTATTGATTACTTGATTTTGGTTTAAGTGCAAATATAATTTTATGGTTCTTCAATGTTCCATGCATTTGGCCAAACAAAACTACCAACACTCTTTGGATGCACATATTACGATTCTTTTACACCATTTTTGCTTACCAAGACTTTTTCACCATCCAATATCTATATTTTTTATCCTAGAGTACCTAGAGGAGGTCACCATACAAGGATTATGTAATGTCCCCACTTTGGGACATCATCATAGTGTAGAGGTTTATGATGACCAGAGTAGCCAAATGGATGTTATAGCGAGTACAGGGGTTATTGAGAGGCATTGTGGGGTCCAGCTTGCATTGCTCATCATATTTCATCATTATGAGCCATTCCACACAAGTTGGCTTTGGTTCTGTTACATTCCAACGATTTCCATGATTTTGACTATTTTGGGCTATAAGTTAATTAAATTCACTTAAGAGGTCATTTTGGGCACATTACTTGGAGGAACCTCTTAGTGTAATAGCTCATTGGAATCGAGAGAAGCAACACTATAGGATGGGACAATGAGAAGTGACTTTTAGTGGCCAGGGAAGCCATAAGGAGAGATAAGGTGTTTTTTAGAGGTAAAAAGGTTAATTAATTAATTAAAGTGATTTAATTAATTAAAGTGATTTAATTAATTAATTAATTATTAATAAAATGAAAGTCACTTTAGAGGGACAAGGTGAGCCAAAAAAGTATAAAGGAAAGGCAAGGGCCTCTACTCATTCATTCATGTATGATCATATTTTGATATATGGCTTCTAGCTAGTGAGCCCAACATTGAGGGTTTTGACTTAACAAACCCTAGAGGAGGATTCAATGGTGAAAGATTCCACCTAGCTTGTCCCAAGCTTGGTCTCAAAGATGCAATACTCTCCCACACCATTCTAGTTCGGTTCTACATCAGTGTAGGAGGGTTCTACACCAGCCACAGGCACAAGAACGAAGAGGGGCGCACCATTGGGGGTTTCCAGCAAGGTGGGCACACCATTTTCGAGGGAAGGTTTGTTGTAAGAGTTTGAGAGGGCTCTTGGACATTTGAGCATTTGGGTTTTACTTGCAAGGCCTTAGCCATGATTTCTAGTGCCTCTTCAGAGAGCTTTATGGTTCATATTATTTCCTAGAGTAGTGGGACGAATTGGAGAGAAGGAGGGCATTTTTGAGATTCAGATCTACTCAGTTTGGAGGAGTTATCCATAGCATTCCGGCCTGAGACTTCAGGAGGGGGATCTTATCACCCCGATCTATCATTTGGTCGATTTTGGACTTATTTGGAGGCCTCCTTCATCAAGGCTGAAATTGTAGGGTTTGACAGTTTCAGGAGGGCGCAACTCACTTGGAGGATTTAGCATTTGGAGGAGTTTCCCTTGGTATTTCGGTTTGAGATCTTAGGAGGGGCTTCCACTCATCCCGATATACAGTTTGGCATCCTCATCATAGCATTTGGAGGTCCTTGACAGTAGGGCCGAAATTGTAGGGTTTGACAGTGTCAGAAGGGTGTGGCATCTTCCAGCTTGGGGGTTGACACTTCATACGGCCCAGATCTCCCTGGTATCGGTATTCTTGGTATATTCAGCCTTTGGAGGCTTATTGTAGTCTTCTTTTGGATCATTTTGTAGCAGCTTCTATTGTCTATCTTCTTAGCCATCTGTTGAGCATTCCAGATCGACATCTTCATTGTAGCAGGTTCTTCTATTTCATGAATAAAAGCAGATTTGAGATGTTTTGGCTTGTTTATCATATTGCATATGGTTGAGGTATGTTCCATGATTATATATTCTTGTTTGTTGTTGCAAACACATATAAAATCATCAACATAAACCCTAAGGCCGAAATCAAGAGGCCATTCTGCAAGTAAACACATGTAAACAATTAGGTCAGCGAAGTGTTTGACGAAATACCACAACTAGAAAAAGTTTTAATAGACACCAAAACCGTGATGTTCCTTGCATAATGTCTTGGGAACATTACAGTGGTATCAAAGCTTAAATCCTGCCAACCTGAGGGATCTCGCATAGGGATAAATGGATAGTTGTAAAGAAATGGATAAGATAGCCTTTAAGATAACATGCTTGGAGATAATATATTCCAGCCTTAACGAGGAAAATAGGGCTCTAATAATCGTTCCTTAGTATGTAGCCTTTAGAAAGCCCAGTTGGAGCGAAGAGGATATATTACATGGGATCATCATAGCAGATAAAAAGAAAAAAGAAGTAGCTAGATGGTTGGAAGAACAGAGGAGCCCCACACCCATTAGGAGCACACAACCTTGCTACAGTTGCAAGGGGTCGTGGGAACCAGATCATAGGTACAGGGATAAGGACCAGAAGCACACTATTGAGGCACACTATGACAGTGATGATGAGATGAGTGAGGATGGAGCGATAGATGATGATTTGGGACAATCTGATGATGATAGTGACTCTTGCACATAGGCTAGTGATAGTGACTCTTGTACAGAGGATGATGCTACTAGCACGCTTGAGGAGGATGATGACCCTTGTGTAGTGGATAGGAAATTGGACAGACATGATGATAGCACCAGTGTCTTAGCAGACATATCACATAACATTGATGACCTTATGCCTCAACAGAGTGGTGACACTAATGAGGAGTCACACATGTTAGCACCTAGAGATGATGAGCTTCCTAGGATGGCCGTGACACATATGTCATCCTTCCAGACACCCCTGATAGCCACGTCACACGAGGAGGTCAGTGGCATGTCAGATATGATTGAGGAGCCTTGTGTGAGGGATGCACGGCATGGACACATGGATCCACAGATCTAAGGAGAGACATATGACGTGTAGACAATTGATCTTACATTCAGACACCAGCATGAGGAGATTAAGTCACAGATTTTAGAGACTCCATTAGTTGAGCAGATTGTGGAGACTGATAGGGTGATGGAGCACTTACTTCCAGGATCATCTTGCATTGATGAGGATGCACTCTTTTTTGGTTAGGGCGACCATGGCACGTGTCTGGATACATCTACATGGGATCCAGGCGCAGATGATAGTAGCAAGGTGAGTGCACATGAGGATACGACTGCTCATACAAGATGCAGTGTGATTTAGAGGGAGATAACACCTAGTGATGGGGTGTAGTGGCAGAGAGGAGGACCCAACAACATAATAGATGGTGGGCAGTTCAACACATTATCTTATGCATAAAGTGTTTTTGGGGACTCCAGAGTTGACAGTAGTAATGAGGGATATGAGGTGGCACCTCAGCATGACCATGATCAGGAGCCACACCACTTAGCAACACAGTTGAGAGTTAGTGAGGCCATGATCATGGCAGCCACCAGGTGCAGTGATGACATGCATGCATTGATGGCAGATTACTGCTGGAGAGCGTCAATGGCACATGGTAGTTCAGATGAGGGAATTGCCATGGATGATTTTCATACTCTCAGGGAGAGAGTATCTGTGATGAGGATCGACTACCAGCAGTTGTTGACTGACAAAGATTATCTATTGAGGGTTGGTGAGATGTATCACGAGGCTCTGAGGGAGTAGGAGTTGGAGATGGATAGCCTCACTCAGGAGTTAGAGAGCACTTGAGGATTCCTAAGAGGCACACAGACAACCCTTCAAGAATCAGAGTCTAGGTCAGATGAGTCTCTTGAGGAGATTCGTCATAGATCCACTTCATCTGTCTTAGTGGACACTCAGATGTATCAAACAGTCACGTTGGTAGAGGATGATGGTGATCTAGCAGAGTAGCACCAGTTGATGGAGGACACTTCCATTTGTGTTCCGAGAGCGATTGACCTCCATGTAGAGGTTGATCCAGCAGTATGCCCAGGATCTATGATGCAACATGAGTCTACGGGAGATGACATGAGTATGTCGGAGCATACAATGATTAGTGATAGCTCACAGGTACATGCCGAGATGTATGGTGGGATTCAGAGGGGTGTACTGCCTTGTAGGGAGGAGACACACATAGGGGAGCATGCATAGGCCACTCCTTTGCAACAACATATGGTTATGAGATATCACCTTCGTCATTTCAGCAGTTGCATGGGTGATAGGAGATGAAGATTGGCTTACCAACAGTTGGGGGAGTTACTTCTGGTTGTACCTGATGATTGGGGTTTAGTGAGGGCTACATGCAAGCATTTATCAGGGGTACAGGTAGACGTGCTCTTGGTCGAGTCCTTGGGATTGACAGAAGCAGGTGGTATTTTTCAACCCTACAGTCAGGTACAAATGTCTCTGTTACCTTTTCCCGACACTTTTATCATGGACAACAACATGAGGAGAGATAAACAGTGGCAGAAGGCATGGGGAGTGCCTAGGCCGAGGCCACTTGACATGAGTATCTTTAAGGCATCCAGCCGGATAGAGATGGATCGTCATAGGCAACCAGTTGAGACTTGGTGTGTGATAGAGAGCATCACGGGCCAGGTGATAGCATATGAGCACAGAGGGCTTCTAACAATGATCTGTCTCACATAGGAGCAGTTAGAGGAGATTAGAAGTGATAAACTTCCAAGTTTGCCATGGGACTCGGGAGTCCATTTTGTTAGCAGGATGTTCATGTTGACCCAGGTTGCGCCAGAGAGCCACACACTCCACCTTGGTTTGGTTTGGAGTGGGCCTGCAGGTACTTGTCCTATGGGGCGAGACCTTTTCTTCCGCTTGATCATCATGATAGGGCATGGAGATGTTTGGACATGTAATTCTTCTACAGAGGTGTCTTCACTGATACAGTTTATGGACAATAGGTCCAATGGTCACAGGTATTTCAGCTGGAGGACCCAGGAGAGAAGGATTCAGGATGTATGCAGGGGACAGACAGTCATGGTTAGAGTAGTGCAGGGCCAATAGGGTGATCTTCGATAGAGGTTAGCATGGGATCCAGGGGTTGCAGGGTTGGGCATTTCACTAACTGACAGAGGTGAGTGGACCCTTGCAGGGGGAAGTTGTTCTAACTTTCCATTGAGCTTCAGTGTTGAGAGGAGCGCATTGCTTACGAGTGTCTCATAGAGGTCTTGCAACACCTCATTTTGGCACCAACATGTGCAGTTGATAGAGGTCGTATGGATCTTGGTAGAGACTTGGAGGATGGATTCATTCCGAGATGAGGCCATGTGTCATATGTTGGAGACTCTCGGAGTTGGTATATTTCAGGGTTATGCTTCCCAGGGGCTAGTAGTTCATGACTTGATATGGGACCTAGGGGGCAGAGTGTACGAGTGTTCATCTTTGGATGGGTTCTACTGTATATCCCACAGGTGGACATGGGATCCTGGCATTTATTTGAGGGGATTTGGTTATTTCTTGAGGACAAGCAATTTTCTAGTAGGGAGGACTGTAATGTCCCCACTTTGGGACATCATCATAGTGCAGAGGTTTATGTTGATCACAGTAGCCAGATGGATGTTATAGCAAGTACATGGGTTATTGAGAGGCATTGTGGGGTCCAACTTGCATTTCTCGTCATATTTCATCATTATGAGCCATTCCGCATAGGTTGGATTTGGTTCTGTTGCATTCTGACGATTTCCATGATTTTGACTATTTTGGGCTATAAGTTAATTAAATTCACTGAAGAGGTCATTTTGGGCACATTACTTGGAGGAACCTCTTAGTGTAATAGCTCATTGGAATTGGGAGGAGCAACACTACATGATGGGATAGTGAGAAGTGACTTTCAGTGGCCAGGGAAGCCACAAGGAGAGATAAGGTGTTTTTCAGAGGTAAAAAGGTTAATTAATTAATTAATTACATATTAATAAAATGAAAGTCACTTTGGAGGGACAAGGTGAGCCAAAAAAGTATAAAGGAAAGGCAAGGGCCTCTACTCATTCATTCATGTATGATCATATTTTGATATTGTGATATTGAGGGTTTTGACTTAACAAACCCTAGAGGAGGATTCAATGGTGAAAGATTCCACCTAGCTTGTCCCAAGCTTGGTCTCAGAGATGCAATACTCTCCCACACCATTCTAGTTCAGTTCTACATCAGTGTAGGAGGGTTCTACACCAGCCACAGGCACAGGAAGGAAGAGGGGCGCACCATTGGGGGTTTCCAGCAAGGTGGGCGCACCATTCTCGAGGGAAGGTTCATTGTAGGAGTTTGAGAGGGCTCTTGGACATTTGAGCATTTGGGTTTTACTTGCAGGGCCTTATCCATGATTTCTAGTGCCTCTCGAGATAGCTGTATGGTTCAGATTATTTCCTAGAGTAGTGGGATGAATTGGAGAAAAGGAGGGCATTCTTGAGATTCAGATCTACTCAGTTTGGAGGAGTTATCCATAGCATTTCGGCCTGAGACTTCATGAGGGGGATCCTATCACCCCGATCTATCATTTGGCCGAGTTTGGACTCATTTGGAGGCCTCCTTCATCAGGGTCGAAATTGTAGGGTTTGACAATTTCAGGAGGGCGCAACTCACTTGGAGGATTTAGCATTTGGAGGTGTTTCCCTTGGTATTTCGGTTTGAGATTTCAGGAGGGGCTTCCACTCATCCCGATCTACAGTTTAGCATCCTTAGCATAGCATTTGGAGGTCCTTGACAGTAGGGCTGAAATTGTAGGGTTTGACAGTCTCAATAGGGCGTGGCATCTTCCAGCTTGGGGGTTGACACTTCATACGACCCAGATCTCCCTGGTATTGGTATTCTTGGTATATTCAGCCTTTGGAGGCTTATTGTAGTCTTCTTTTGGAGCATTTTGTAGCAGCTTTTATCGTCTATCTTCTTAGCCATCTGTTGAGCATTCCAGATCGACATCTTCATTGTAACAGGGTCTTCTATTTCATGAATAAAAGAAGATTTGAGATGTTTTGGCTTGTCTATCATATTGCATATGGTTGAGGTATGTTCCATGATTATATCTTCTTGTTTGTTGCTACAAACACATATAAAATCATCAACATAAACCCTAAGGCCAAAATCAAGAGGCCATTCTGCAAGTAAACACATGTAAACAAGTAGGTCAACGAAGTGTTTGACGAAATACCACAACCGGATTTTTTTTTAAAAGACACCAAAACCGTGATGTTCCTTGCATAATGGCTTGGGAACATTACAGATTATGAAGAAAGTTCAGAGAGCATATTTGATGCATACTTAGATTTGACAAAAAAACACTCCTTTCTCATAAACTTCATCATTATCATTGTAATTATCTTCTTACTAAAAATGATCCCATCATCACTTCTTCTAGACCATTTCTCTCATAGTCTTGGTTGTCATTTTGAATAGTTTAAAATTTGTTCTTACTAACCAACGATGAAAATTACTTATATACTTCATCCTTAATTTACATATAAACCATATAACATGGATGAAACTTTAATGAGAAAAGCACTTCATTAAATACTATTGCTTATAAAGATTGTCGCATTTCAAAATTATAGATTTATTATGAAAATTAAAATTATTACAATTTTTTAATATAAAATTTGCACTCTATTTGAAATCTCTTGACTAATTACTTCCTTATTTAGACAAATAAGAAAAAACACATAAATTCTCTTAATTTCACATAGATATACAACACTATATTTTTTTGGTAATTTAAAAATCATACTCTCCTCTTAAGCTGGGGAAGAAAGGGTGTCTATTTTTTTGTATTTGTAAAAGTGGAAACAAAAAAACATTTCATTTTAGAATGTAAAGCCTTCAAAAACACTAGGGACAACTATATAAGTATCTTGACAGCGAGCTCTTAAAATAATTTATTCAACAAGAAAACACTAAAGAAATTGGAAAAACTCATCATCAAATTGAATAAGCAAAAGAAATGAGTGTCTTGACAGCTAGCTCTTAAGATAATTTATTAAAAAAAACATAAAAAAATTTAAAAACCTCGTCATCAAATTAAATAGGCAAAAAACTAAAATGCAGAAATCAATATGTATATCCCATAGACTATAACATCGTTAAAATAATTTCTTATTTATATTAACTTCAATGCAATGTGTTACTCAATTTTCTTTCGCTTTCGCTAGTAAAGAATACAGGTATCTTTTAGGGTATCTATTATTATTTTCGTAATAAATTTATTTAATTGATTATTTATCTTACAAATATAAACCTAGAGATACTTCAATAGCAATCGCAGCAGCAGAGGGCGGGAAGCCGCAGCAGCCATGGCGATGGAGGGGCAGAACCATAACAACAGCAGCAACATCAGCATCAATGCTATGAGCGACAATGTCGTGTTGATTCTTGATTTCGGCTCTCAATATACCCATTTGATTACTCGCCGAATTCGGCAGCTTGCAGTATGCTCTGTGTGTCTCTCGGGCACTTCGCCTTTGTCGGCAATGACGGCCCTCAATCCATCTGTAATCATTCTGTCGGGCGGCCCTCACAGCGTCCACGAGGAAGGCGCCCCCTCTCTGCCCGACGGATTCTTCGACTATGTGTGGGAGAAGGGGATTCATGTTCTGGGCATCTGCTATGGCCTGCAGCTCATCGTCAAGATGATGGGGGGCGAGGTCAAGCCTGCGGAATCTCAGGAATATGGGAGAATGGAGGTGCGTACGCACGAGGGGTCGAAGCTCTTTGGGGATATCTTTGTTGGAGAGACGCAGGGTGTGTGGATGAGTCATGGTGACGAGGTCGTGAGATTGCCTGAGGGCTTCCGGATCGTGGCCACCAGTCTGCAGAATGCCATAGCCGCCATTGAAAATCCCCAGAAAAGATTATACGGCCTTCAATACCATCCGGAGGTATGTGTGGTCAATGGACAAGCGATTTCCCCAGTATTGCGTTCTATTTTTTAAAGGGTTGGTTGCTTTTTATAGGATTTCAACTTAAGAGAGCATAGTTTAAGTTCAGAAGAGTACAGTGGTCGGGCTCATCCAATATTATTTCTTGGTTGGAAATTGTTCTTAGGGCGACTTAATATTGTTTTATTTTGTCAACGTTGGTTTGCTGGGTGAGTGAAAGTAGCGCTGGTAAAACCTCAACGTTCACACTGCGGATTCAAGTTTGATCCAGGATATGCTTGTGTTTGGATGGTTTCAAGTCTCACTTATTGTCTAAATGGCTTCAAGTCTCATTTCTGAGATGCTTGTATTTGAGTGACGTGATTGTGTTTATGCTGTTGTGCTTTGGTACTTGGTTGGGCTAAGTGCAAGTCATTGGCAAAATTGCAGGATACTCTAGTCGTCGCGACTTATCAAAAAACTTACTTTCACAAGTTCCACCACCCAAAAAAAGATGTCTTATTTGTTTATCTCGGATGTCTCGATACTACGATGACTTACCAAAAACTTGTTTTCACAAATCCATGTGCCTTTGGTGATATTGGATTTCTCAATACTACGACAACTTAGCGGAAATCTTGTTTTCACAAATCCACGTGCTTTTGGTCATGTTGCTTGGAAGCATCCACCCCCAAAAATGTTATCTCATATCATGCTTCTACCTTACTTCTTGTTTTCTATGTTGGATGTCTGAATACTACTGTCGCGTAAATTGAATTTCGACTTTCAGCTGAGGTCTTGACATTAACTTATGCTTATTGGGCACTGACATTCACACTGCAACCTCTGCACTGGCGGAGTGGTAGGTCTGTAAACAAACATGGTTCGTGGGCCTCATGGAGGGCTGCATTTAAAAATAGGTAAATTGGTAAAGACTACAACAAGTCATAACGTAATAGGAATGTGGGAGGGCCATGGGAATTCGTAAGTACCAAAAGAAAAAAATATACAGAAGCTGCTACAAACTAAAATAAATGAAATACAAATTAAACATAAACTAACGAGTAGGAAACGGTATACCAAGAAGTTAAACCCTCACAGGGAGAATGACACTACACTCTACTCGAGGTGGAAGTAGATGTAGAGGTAAAATAAAGAACATCCCTGTCACCTAAAATAATTGTGAAATTACTAATGCAAAGCTTGATAATGTGTTGATTGGGCATTACCTTGGATTGAGGGGACATAGCTGGGTAATCCTGGGAGGGGGCGTAGAATGATTAGCTGAAACTCTCCTAACATCCAAAGCCAAAGAGAAGAATCTGTTAAGGGACATGTCCTTGCATACTAAAATAGGTGCGTCCCAGTGATAATGTGCAAGTGGGCTATCCCATACTAGAATGGGAGGGAGTGCACGCTTTGATGACCTGATGTCTTTTACATCCCAATCGGGGTATTTGCACGAGACTTGATGCCTCTAATCTTTGAGATAGGTTGGAAGAAAGAAGTGATTAACTTGGTGGAATTGAACGATGCCTCCAATCTTTGAGATAGGTTGGAAGAAAGAAGTGATCAACTTGGTGGAATTGAACCCGAAACTGCCTCAATAGGGCTATAGTTAATGAGTAATTGCCTCCGAATACAGAGAGCCAAACACCTATGAGTTGGATAACGAAGAAAGGTAGCTACGAGTTCTCTTGAATCTTGGTATAAACAATGATATCTTCCTTAGATCTCATAATATATGCTTCATTGGTTTCAAGGCTAATAATACATGGGGATAATAAATGCATGTAAATAATTATTAGTACATTCATACTACTTTCATCGAACCATTGTTTTTAATATGTATCCACACCATTTGCTTTGTACGTTGACAATTTCCAGCACATAATTGTTTGTAATATGTGTTTACATCATTTGTGTTGTAAGTTAACAATTGTTGGGCATGTGTTATATTATTTGCATGGTTAACATCCAAAGCCAAAGAGAAGAATCTGTTAAGGGACATGTGACTAATCAATTTGGAAGGGACATGTCCTTGCATTGGAACAAACTAAAATAGGTGCGTCCCAGTGATCTCGTGCAAGTGGGCTATCCCCTACTAGAACGAGAGGGAGTGCACCCTCTGATGACCGAATGTCTTTTACATCCCAATCAAGGTATTTGCACGAGACTTGGTGCCTCCAATCTTTGAGACAGGTTGGAAGAAAGAAGTGATCAACTTTGTGGAATTGAACCTGGAACTACCTCAATAGGGCTATAGTTAATGAGTAACCGCCTTCGAATATAGAGAGCCAAACACCTATGGGTTGGATAACGAAGAAAGGTAGCAACATATTCTCTTGAATATTGGTTTAAACAATGATATCTTCCTTGGATCTCATAATATATGCTTCATTGGTTTCAAGGCTAATAATATACATGGATAATAAATGCATGTAAATAATTATTAGTACATTCACACTACTTTCATTGAACCATTGTTTGTGATATGTATCCACACCATTTGCTTTATACGCTGCCAATTTCTAGCACATTATTGTTGAGAAAACTAGTGAGGAAAGGTAAGAGTGAAATTTTAAGTGGGGCCAATGAAGGATTAAGTCCCAACCATTGATCTAGTAAAAGATCCAATGGTTGGGATCTTCTACTAGTAGGGGCCCACACAAACCCTCAGCTAAGGAAAAGAAAAGGGGCAAGTTACTAAGCAGTGAGTCTATTCGAATACGAGGAGAGGCGCGAGGGATACACACAACACGATGGGAAGACTAGCCAATGCAGCCCTGGGCAACCCGCACTTGGCATAAGGCACTAGTGGTTGCCTCTCCATACAATCAAGCACATGTATATGGACCAAGCAGGGTCATTGCGATTGTGTGTCACTCCAAGACTGCACAGAAACGACAAGCAAGAGCCATATTGGGAAGATAAGGAAAACCTCGATCCGTATTTGTCCGTACAAGCTACAGGAGTATGGGTTTGTTGTGTGGATAATAGGGCTGTAAGAAGTCTGTAATTGTCTGTGCAATTTTCTGTCGAAATAAATAAAATCTCTTTCATCTCTCTCAATTATGTTTTGTATTGAGCATCTATTATGTTACGTAAAGAATACATATATTCCTTATGTTAGTTTTTCACATGGTATCAGAGCGCAAGTTAAAATGGAAAGGCTCTCATCAAACAAAGTGACAGAGGAAGTGTGTACGACCTACCTGTCTTCTACCCAAACCAGTGAGGCCTGGTATATAGACAGTGGAGCGTCCAGTCACATGACTGGCCACATGCACTACTTTAGCAGCTTGAGTGAAAAGGAATTTGGGTTTGAAATCTTACTTGGTGATGACTATGCCTATCATCCAAAAGGAGTCAGAACTATAAGGTTTGAGAGGGAGATTGACAAGCCTCTCTACCTATCAGATGTCCTCTATGTTCCTGGACTGAAGAAGAATTTGGTCTCAGTGTCAGCTCTAGAAGACAAGGGTTATGAGGTCTCCTTCAAGGATCGAAGGGTGTACATCAAGCCCAAAGGGTTGAGTAAGGGATCTGAGCAAGTCATTGGAGTAAGAAAGGACAAGTTGTATAAATTACAGTTTGACTCCCACTATGCTCTAGCTAGCAACAACAGCACCAGAGACTGTGAGCTATGGCATAGGCATGTAGCTCACCTTGGACATGGTGCTCTCAAAATTCTGGGTAAGATTGTAACCGAGATGCCTTCATTCACGACATAACACCATGAAGTCTGTAAAGGGTGTGTTCTAGGAAAGTATGCAAGGGCATCGTTCCCTAAGAATGATTCAAGGTCCAAGAGCATTCTGGACCTAATTCACACTAATATCTGTGGTCCCATGTCCTCATTATCCATAGGAGGGAAATTCAGATCACATTCATAGATGACTTCTTCAGAAAGACTTGGATTTACTTCTTGATAGGAAAAACCTCAGAAGAGGTACTCAAGAAATTTCAAGAATTCAAAAGCCTTGTTGAGACTCGGACAGGAAAGAGGATAAGAGTCCTTAGGCCTAATAATGGGGGGAATACACCTCACATGCCTTCAAGAGGTTTTGTGCTGAGGTTGGAATCAAAAGAGAGTTGACAATTCCTTATACCCCTCAACAGAATGGGGTCTCGGAGAGGAAGATAGAGCTATTGTTGGTGTAGCAAAAGCAATGCTTCATGATCAGAACCTCCCCAAGTTTCTCTGGGCAGAGGCCTGCAACATTGCAGTTTATCTTCAAAACATAAGTCCTCACAAAGTATTGGGGAATGTGACTTCAGAAGAAGCATTTACCGAAAGGAAACCTGACATCAGTGATCTTAGGATCTTTGGGTGTGTTGCCTACTGCCATATCCCTGTTGAGAAAAGGACTAAGCTCGATCCTATAGCCGAGAAGGGGATTTTGGTTGGGTACAGTGAGACCTCCAAAGCCTACAGAATATACATTCCCACCACTAGGAAAACTGTCCTACG
>ML809978.1:125655-142141 GCA_009831015.1 Picea engelmannii | reverse complement strand
ACATTGTACATATGTATAGTCGACTAGACGTTAATGCTTTAGTTGGTTCACAACCTGACCATTAAGTTGGGTTTATCCATCCCAACAAGCTCAACAACATCTTCTTCCCTTAAACACTACTTGAGGGATCAAAAACCAAATGGCATCATTACAACGATCAATGAGGCTAAAAAACAATGGCTCCAATCCAAATTGCCCCACATGATAATCATGCTAATAAGACAATGCAATAGAGATTGCCATTGTAGTCAATCAATCAACAAGAATAGAGAGGAAAACTATGTAAATGTACAATGTACGACATATGTTTGTATGAAGTTCTCAAGCACATGTTCCAATGTTGCCACAACTAATCATCAGTGCAACCACAATAAATGTTGGTAGTCGGCAGCCTAATCATTGTTGCCAAAATTCTTGGATGAGGAATTGCAACTCCTTTTGTCATGAGGATTAGGATGTTGATATGGCAAAGAGTTTTGTTCCCATTGAACAAAATGTGCAAGATGTAGTTCTTGCTCAACCAAAGGTGTAGAGGTAGATTCTTTCTTCTCATTATCATTTGTCGTTGACTCCAACTTTGGCATATCGTCATCAACCAAATCAACAAAACCATCAATAGTTGGTGTAGGATGTGTTGCCTACAACTCAATGGAATGACCTCCACTTGCAACAAACATAACAACAATCGATGCAACAAATCAATAGACTGATTTCCATATGGTAATGGAGTCTCATCATATCCAAGTCCAACTTTGATCAAACTTGACTTAGGTACAATTTGGAACAATGATACTGTGACCATTCTTCCCAAGTCCACCACTTGCAAATCCCATTTTACACAATAGAGGGTACCCAATGCCTCTAGTATGTTTCTCAAAATCAGGAGAGACTAGTGCATTAGTAACCAACAAAGCATGAGAAGAAGGCACATTAGTAATATCATCCCTATTTTCTAACATTACCACAAGTTTTCGACAACAATGGAGGTGAGTATATCTCCAAGGATTTTGATGCCTTTTGCAATGATGCATGGATCAAGGAGAGTTGTTGTGCCTCACAACTCTTAGCAAAACAGGTTTGCAAAGAGAAAGAATAAGTCCATTGTAGAGACAACAAAGGCTACGATTCATGACCTAGATTTGCCATGTTTCTTTGGTCAAAGGCATGCTATTATATCGTTTACATTTTGAACATGGGTTCTCATAGGGTGTGAAGGACAAGATTCTAGATAAAACTTTCACATGAGAGAAACCAGAGGAGGAAATGACGAAGTTTGAACTCCTCTAGTTTGAATGCATTCTTGTTGGCTACAATGAGTCCTACAATGGTGTTTGGGATTCCTATCTACATTCGTGTTCCAGAGGAGGAAATGACGAAGTTTGAACTCCTCCAGTTTGAATGCATTCTTGTTGGCTACAATGAGTCCTCCAAAGCTTACAGGGTTAGGATCTATGCTTTGTCACAACGAAAGACAATAATGGGTCGAGATGTGATGTCTTCCATCATTGATGTAGAGCCTTCCAATTTTAAGGAGGCAAATCCATAGCAGGTACCGTGAAATGCCATTGTAGAGGAGTATCACTCCATTTTGTATAATGATGTTTAGGAGATTGTGTCAAGACCACGGGGGAAGTTAGTGATTGATACTAGGTGATTGTACAACGTGAATCATGCAGTTGACAAGAGTGTAGAGAAGTATAATGCCAGATTTGTTGCATGTGGATTCTCCTAGAGTGAGGGAGTTGACTATGACAAGACCTTTGCTCTGGTTGCAAGATACATTTCTATCAGGTTTATTATGTCTCTTAAATCTAATTTCAATTGGTTTTTATATCATATGGATTTTAAGACAACGTTTTTGAATGGCATAGAGGAGGAAGTGTATATCAATCAGTGTAGGGGACTTGAGATACATGGGCATGATACCCATGTATGCAGGTTGGAAAAGGCCCTGTATGGGTTAAAGCAAGCACTACGTGCTTGGTATTCACATATTGATGAGTACTTGTTGAATTTGGACTTCACCAAAACTGCAACAGATCCTAACCTTACTATCTGTTTTATAAATTTGATACGTATAGGTAACATTGAGAAGCTCATAGCAATGGTGCAAGGGAGAGTTGGCCTCCTAGTTTGATATGAAAGACATTGGTCTTGTGCACTATTTTGTGGGTCTTGAGGTATGGCAGGGTAGAATTGAGATCTTCCTTGGTCAAGGGAAGTACGCAGTAGAGTTTCTAAAGAGATTTCAGATGATTTATTGAAGAGCCTATCTACTCCCATGGTTTCGAATTTGAAGTTGATTGTCGATTCAGATTTAGATTTGGTGGGATCCTTTAGTGTACACAGGTCGTTGATAGGTTCCCTCATGTATTTAGTGAATACCCGACTTGATATTTGTTTTGTAGTAAATACTTTGAGCTAGTTCATATTTGAGCCAAGGTAGATTCATTGGACTACTATAAAGCATGTGCTTTGCTACTTGAATGGCACATTTCATTATGGGTTGAGGTATGTTAGGGATGGAGAGTTGCTGTTGCATGGATTTGTGGATTTAGGCTAGGCAGGTGATTCTAGTGCTTGGAAGAGCACTTCAGGGTTTTGTTTAGCTTGGGATCAGGTTTGATATCCTAGTTTAGTAGGAAGTAGGAGCAACAATGGCATTGAGTTTAGTAGCAAGTTGATAGCAGAAGTGATCGATCATATGTTGGAGGTGATGGTTGTGCACTGTGACAATCAGAGTATTCTTTGAGAATCTAGTGTTTCATGATTGCTTCAAGGCTCAAGCATATAGGCATTTGGTACTATTTCCTTGGAGGATAAAGTTTAAAAGGGAGCATCAAAGATAGAGTTCAGAAGAGAGTAGTGGTTCCTGAGTATGTTCCCTTGGATTCTAGGTAGACATTTTGCCTAAGCCCCTGGCAAAGGGAAGTTTGAGATGTTGAGGGAGAGATTGGGCATGGTTGAGAACACCTTTCTCACAAAGAGGGAGTGTTAGATTTTACCTTGTTTGCTCGGTAGTTGGTTTTCCTTCCTCATAGTGTAGCAGTGACAGCAGATCCATCTCTCGAGATGTGTGTGCAACATAGATGGCAGATGGAGCTAGGCACAACACTAGTTTTCTTTGGGAGGAGTGTTGTTGTTATATAGTCAGGGTGGTAGAGGGTGCATGCATATCTACAGCATGCATGTGCAACCATTAGTTGATTTCCTGTTTTAGATTTAGACAAGGCGCAGTTATTTAGGAACAGAGGTTGCATTGCAGATGTGGTTGATCTATTCTAGGAGGGGTGTAGATCCCAAGGAGGCCATGCATCAGTTTGTCTTGAGTTTGGAGGCTCAGTGCATGGATGCAGTGACTTACTCTTCTCCAATTGGGTGCACTATTCCTGGCAGCATTATCTATTCCTGAGAGTGCACTCACCTAGGAGATTAGGGTTAGGTTTTTGACACTATCACCTAGGGTTCATCACTAGATGTTTACATGCATTGTATTTGCATTCTGTCACTGTTATATAAAATAGACCTAAGGTGCACTACTGGGATGGTTAGCAAGTTAGTTTTGAGCTATTGCAGTGTATTTTTCTCTTCATTTGTTCAATAGAAGATAGATGTGATTGAAAGTTCAGATCTGTGTATTTGCTGTTCATATTTCCAGAAGTATGCGTTTTCAGATTAATGTATTCAGAAATTGCCATTTTGATTGTAGGTTTTTTGTTTTCTAGCTACCTAGTCTTTAGGTTATTTTTCTTGGTGCAGAATCTGCTTACCATGGTCTGAACACGTACAACTTGAAGTGCCTGCAGTTGGATCCTTTAATTCCAGTACCCTCAATATTGTTGCCACTTCCTGTATTTTTCCTTTATGATAAAGTATTTTGATGAAATCGGCATACAAGACATCAAGCTCTGGCCCAACCAATGATTTCAGTACCAAAATAATTCAATCATTCCAATATTTGATGCGTAATCTACTATCAGTATCGATGCCAAGAAGTAAATCCCTCTCAAACATTTCTTCTAGAAGTTTGCTTGCTTCTCCCAGCTGGCATAACACAGCCTATCGTGTGATCAAGGAGTTCAGAAGCTTCCTGTATATTGCCTGCCTGAGAAAATCCATTAATCAATGCTGTGCATGCAATTGCACATGGAACCAAATTTTGTCCAAAGCCTCTTTAGAGAGGCTGCTTGCAATCAATATCCTACCTTTCTTGCAAAACACATTGATAATAGAAGTGTAATTAGCAATGTACACCAGCTCTTTGCAATTCTTCCTGAAGTGCCAAAGCTTCCACTATTTGTCTGCTTTACACCCTCTACTTGCTCCCTACGGGTTAGAGAGCTCTGAAAAGTTCTGCTTCTATTCTTCTAGAAGAACAATCTAATTTTTCATGTACAGGTTGCTATGCACCCATCAAGCCTTCTGCTTCATAATTTTAGAATCGTAGCTTCTATTTAAACAGTCTGATGAGACTTTGCTTTAACTTTCTAAAGGAAAGGTATTGTGGTTGATAGGCAATTAGGCATTTCACATCTCCATAGTTTGTTTGTTCTTGATGCTCAAGTAACTGTCATAATGTTATAATATGCATGACTTAAGTGCCTTTTTCTTTAGAAATCGTTCTATTTTGATTATAAACTTAATAATTTGTAGTTGAAAACTATTCACACCAAGTTTGGGACCATGTACCACAGGTGACCCATTCAGTGCTTGGGATGGAGACGCTACACCATTTTCTTTTCAGTGTTTGTGGCATCATAGCTGATTGGAAACTCGAGGATGTGTTAGAAGAGCAAATTCAAACAATTAGAGGAATGGTTGGACCAGTGGATCATGCCATCTGTGCATTGTCAGGTGGTGTGGACTCCACAGTTGCAGCAACTCTTGTACACCAAGCACTCGGAGACAAGCTTCACTGTGTTTTTGTGGACAATGGACTTTTGAGGTGAGCAGAAAAGCATAGTGCAATTTATATCTGTTCCGGAAGATTATGCTTTAGTGTGAAATGAGATTATAATTCAATAGAATTTGATGAAAAGCATTAAAGCATGTTATGTGTAACTGTTCTGCAAAATTATGCTATAATGTGAAACTGAGTGTAAGTCAGTAAAATGAATGGTTTTCAATTTACATATTGGATACGAGCATGCAATTCCTGTGCTTTGATGACATTTAGTTGGATTCTGTCAGGTACAAGGAGAGAGAGCGTGTAATGGCCACATTTAAAAGTGATCTTCAATTGCCTGTGACTTGTATTAATGCAACAGAGCGTTTTCTTAATAAACTGAAAGGAGTAACGGACCCTGAAAGAAAACGGAAAATTATAGGAGGGGAATTCATCCACATTTTTGATGAATTCTCTGTAGATTTGGAAAAAAAACTGGGAAGGAAGCCAAAGTTCTTGGTCCAGGGTACTCTGTACCCAGATGTGATTGAGTCGTGTCCACCACCTGGGAGTGGGAGAAATCACTCTCACACAATCAAGAGCCATCATAATGTTGGGGGCCTTCCAGAGGAAATGAATCTGAAACTTATTGAGCCTCTTAAGTGGCTTTTCAAAGATGAGGTCCATCTCATTTAAACCTTTTTTTTTAAGGTTTACTTTTATTAGATACTCTATGAAGATATGGTCTTTTTTTTGTGAAATTCTCTTTCAGGACTGATTTTAGTACTTGTAATCTCAGATTTATGTTTATAAATATTAACAGGTGCGAAAGCTAGGAGAAATTTTGAGTGTTCCTCAAGGATTTCTTAAGAGGCATCCATTCCCTGGTCCTGGCTTAGCTGTACGTATTTTGGGTGATGTCACTGAAGGAAATGCCTTGGAGACCATACGCCTGGTATATATACGTGATACGTGTGTAATATGGATGCACCCTTACCGGATTGTATAAGAGTGGTCCAAGTTTCTCACCATATGTTTGCACCTTTTGACAGGTTGATGAGATCTTTATCAATTCAATCAAGGATGCCGGACTATATGATTCAATTTGGCAAGCTTTCGCAGTTTTTTTGCCAGTAAAGACTGTTGGTGTGCAAGGTGATAGGAGGACGCACTCACATGCAGTTGCACTGAGAGCCATAACTAGTGAGGATGGAATGACTGCAGACTGGTGCGTTTTTTGTTTTCTGTATTATATTCCTTGGTTGTGCTTCTTGTCATTTTTCTTATTTTCTTGGAGAAAAGTCAATATTGAAAGGTAGAATTACCTATTTTTGATCCTTCTATTAAGATGGCAATACACGTTCCACAACTGAAAGTCTAAAAGACATTCATTTACTTCCGTCTTGTGTTTCTCAATTCATTTGTCAGATTGTGTACGCTTGTTATAATAAATTGCATATGGTTGTTTGGGCTACAGGTATCAATTTGATCCCAAGTTCCTTGCCGAGGTTTCTGCGAAGATTTGCAACAGTGTTCGTGGAGTAAATAGAATAGTTTATGACATAACCTCAAAACCTCCATCAACTGTAGAGTGGGAGTGATATGCATAGTACATAAATTGCATGCTTTTGTATTATTTAATTGTGGTGAACCACAGAATATGTACTATTTCTTGGTTATCTTCCAGGGAAAGGAAATTTTGCAGCAAACTTTTGTAAATTGTCAGCATCTGAGTTCTCTACTGCTCCATTGTCAGTACGTTGTAATGTATTGATTTTTTTCAAGGATTTATTTCTAGTTTCAAAGTTCGTGATTTTTAAAATAAACCAGTATATTAATGGTCTAATTGTTTAACTTTACGTCATTAGATTTTCACCAGGAAAACTTGAGGCTTTGACATGACCTTTTTATTTAATACAAAATAAAAAAAACTTATTTAAAATAGTGACCTTTAAAGGTCTCTAGTTGCCGCATCTGGAATCTATTATGCTTTTTAGAACTAGAATAAGATTATAGCTTACAGACAATGCCAAATAACAGGTATGCAATGCATGAGCCAGATAGAGTCTAGTTGTGTTTTAAATGAACAAGGCTAAACATTCTACATTTTTGACCTTTGACGTTTTGCCATTACTGGAATCCAGCTAAGCAATTTTTGATAGGTGAAATTGTTGTTTTTAATGCAGAAATAGATTCAGCACCCTTGAATACCCTACTGCAATAAGACTGTGCAATGTTAACATCTGATATATGCAATTCCATCCATCAAAAATGATTCTTGCTGGATTTCAAGTAAAAAATGTTGATGCCCTTCCTGTTAAGCTGTCGGAAAAGAGAATTTTGTAGAATGTTTAGACTATGGCATTTTAAACCAGTTCCTGTGATCGCCTCTGCTAGGTAGACTTTGCTTTCTGTGCACATTCCCTCTGCTTCGCAAAGCTTTCTTACTTTTCAGGGAAAAGGCTAATTTTCAATTTTAAAGTAAAAGATACTTGCTTTGAAACTATGAAATTTTAGTTCTGGATGGATTTTGTTAATGTTGTATTATCTCTGAAAACTTTTTTTTTTTGGTTTTAGAGCTCTTGTTAGAACAGCCAGATCTCCAAATATATTTCTTTCCAAATTACTTTCACAAACTAAGAAATGCAGATTGCTATGAAAAGTTCAGATTTATTTGTTTTAGAATGGCGGGGGTGTTATTTTATAGGAAAATGTGAGTTTTTGAGGTCCCACACTTTGTTTTTGGCTTTTTGTTTTATAGTTTGTGTGTTTTTCAAGAATGGAGCGGTGTTTCCAAACTGGAAGCAGATCTGAGTTGGATCCTGGTAAACATAGCAGAAATTACAAGATGTTGAGAGGTGGGTATTGGCTACGAGGGGAATGAAGATGATTTATTGATATAGGTGTTGAATAGCATACTCTGGACAAGATAAGAACCACAAGTTTTTAGATAGATATTGATACGAAGAGTAAACTCTGAATTTTCTTATGCTTATTCTACTTTTCCAACTTACATCATTATTTTACATACAGATATAACATAACGTTTAAAATTTTATTATATTCTTTTTTTCTGGTTCTTCTGCTAGCGTTATAAACTGTCTAGTTTTCCTGGCAACAGAATTGTCTCAGTCATCAAAATTGGACCCTTGGGTAGTTGGTATTTGTTGGTACTTCTCCTGCTGTGTTTTTGGGAAGTTGGAATTGTCGTCTTTGGACGTTGGGATTCGAAACTGCCAGATATTTTTCCCACAGCAATTGTCTATAGTGCCGCTATGTTGGTTACTGCTATATTTGCTATATTTGGTTGGGCAGTCTATTTGCAACTATGCTTTTGGCTGAATGGTCTAACAAAGTCTCCTATCTCATAGTTCAGCAAATATTAGAGAAAATGTATTTACATTTTCTCTAATATTTGCTCCACCCCATCCTTATATATTAGAGATTAATAGAGAAAATGTATTTACATTTTCTTTAATATTTGCCCCACTCCCACCCTCGTATATTAGGGACTAATAGAGAAAATGTATTTACATTTTCTTTAATATTTGCCCCACTCCCACCTTCGTATATTAGGGACTAATAGAGAAAATGTATTTACATTTGCTCTAATATTTGCCCTACCCCCACCCTCATATATATATGAGGGTGTTAGAGAAAATGTATTTTACATTTTCTCTAATATATGAGAGGGGTGGGGCAAATATTAGAGGAAATGTAAATACATTTTCCCTAATATTTGTCCTACCCCCACTCTCATATATATATATATATATATATATGTATGTAAATACATTTTCTCTAATATTTGTYCTACCGCCACCCTCATATATATAATATGAGGGTGGGGTAAGGACAAATATTAGAGWAAATGTATTTACATTTYCTCTAATACTCCTATCTCATAGTTCAACACCCCTTGAATAAATTATTCTACCTTCAAAAGTGAGTGGTATTTTTTTCAATGTTTTTTCTTTTCATCATGATAGTGGAATCCCATCAATATTATTAGCAGCTGTCAATTTGGCTCCTTAGCAAGCAAAGACAATCCTTTTGCTAGTGGAGCCACTCCTGTTTGCTCATCTCGAAATAAAAGAAGTCAATTTCACTAAAAGCCTCGATCGACTTCAATTTGAACATTGAACTCGAATGGTGATTTAGACTTGAATCGGACAAAAACTCAAAAACATTGCACTGTTCAAAGACCTTAGTCAAGTACCCATTGCATGTTCATCAAATTGTTATGTTTTCCAATAGGCAAATGGCTGACTTCAATATGTATTCCAACCGCTAAGTAGCTGATTTTGGAAAAAAACATGTTACAATAGAAGAATGTAAGTGGTCGTTACTAATTTACAAATATCATCTTTTAACACAATCCCTAATTGCCATCCACCTGATCAACAAAAACTAAACAATTTCAAAGTGTTGAATTGATTAGAGATCTTCATTCAACTATGAGGATAAAATTTCAAGAGATGAAATATTATATTAAAGTTTAAAGCATTGAATCAATTATTGATCTTCATCTAAGTAATCATTCAACTACAAGGGAAATTTTTAAGAGATGAACTAGAGATCTTTCATCAAGTAATCATTCAACTACAAGGGGAAAATTTCAAGAGATGAAATATTATATTAAAGTTTAGTATACTAGGTGAGTATTTTGGTTCTACAAAATTAATTAAGTAGATAATGTATATAAATATTCAATAAAAACATTTTTCTAAATTTTGGTAAATGTTATCAATCTAAGAATATTTCATATAAAAATAGGGAAACTTTAGAAATAAAAAATGTTAGTTGGTGATTATTTTTAAATAAAAAAGTAGTTAATTGTCTAAAATTTGCTAAAAATAATATTTGTCTGGTATATCAAATTAAAATAAATAAACATATTATATCTTCTTAAGGGGCACAATGTTGATTTCAATATGTATGCACATGATATATTGGTTAAGGTGCCACTCGAAATAGTAATTGTATAATCTGCAAACATTATCATATTACACAATCCCTAAATGGTCATCAACTAGTCATATAGACGTTAAGGGTGAACAATCTTGTTAAATTAAATTACTTTCTTTCTGGAATTGGATCAACTTCTTTGACTATTGTGTCAATTTTTAGGCATTTAATGCATTCAATTTTAGATTTGAAAATTACTTTCAAGTGACCTCAAACAATAAACTAGGGTTATTATCATTGAATAATTTTACATTGAAATTATGACAGAAAATTATAGCGGAAGCACAAAGATCAGAGAGAAATCATCCATACACAAGAGACAAATTTATGTTCAGTAAAATTTTCAAATTGAGAAATTCCGATGACAAAACTAGTTCTCTCAGCAAATTACAACTTCACCAAAATTTTGAAAAACCCTTCCAACTTACAAATCTGTTGTACGACCTTGTTGATGTCACCTATACGGTTGTTGATGTCCCATGTATGACCCCCTGCGTCACCCTCCTCGCATATGCGGCTGTTCATGTGGTTGTACGGTTCACATGTGTCATACAGACTGTATGGATTACACATATGGCTTGTTCTTTTCCCGTCACACATGCGGTTGTTCTCCTAACATGTGCGACTTCTCTCTCCTCACATGTGCGACCTCTCTCTTGGCAGAAAATTAAAAAACATAAACACAGAAACCCAAGGCCAGGTTAGTCAAAGTGAATATTTTCCTTTGCTGAAATTTGCAACCCCAATCTTCTTGGCAAGAGTGTTTATTCACTCATGCTAACACCATAATGACAAAATGAAAAATGTCACAATGAGATGTGTGATGCCTCCTCACATTGCCTCTTATTTTATAGGAGTCTAATGGGTGAGTTTAGGAGCTCCTTCTAAACTCAATATTAAATTAGAATTGTTTATTCCTCTATGTGGGTTTGAAGCCCCAACAACAACAATTCCAAGTCCCAACCCTATACAAAAGGGGTTTTCACAAAATAAAAATGCAATGTGAGTGCTGACAAAGATTCCCACATGCCCAACACCAAGGCCAATGTGAGAATAACTCCCCGAAGCTACAAAAACATCAACACTCCCTCTTAACGAATGATGTATTCTCAACCACTCCTAGCTTGTCTATGAGGTAGATAAACTTCCCCTTCACTAGGGACCTTGGTGAAAATATCTGCAATCTGTTTATCTGTGGAAACGTACTAGAGCTTCATAGCTCCCTTTTGCACCCTGTCTTTAATGAAGCCGGATATGATCTCAATGTGTTTCAACCTATCATGAAACACTAGATTCTTAGAGAGTTTGACACAATTCTAATTATCACAGTGAATCATCGTGGGCTCCATCACCTGACTAGATAACCCTGCGAGAAGCTTGTGAAGCCAAATGACCTCACAACTCACCAAACTAGCTGCCATATACTCTACCTCTATTGAATTGAGTGCCATAGAAGTCTATTTCCTACTGAACCAAGAAACCATTGATGATCTCAAGCTGAAACAACCACCTAAAGTGCTCTTCCGATCAACTGCACTACTTGCCCAATCTGAGTTTGAATATCCATGTTGTCTCACTCCACCCCTGACATATCTCAGACCAAATTGAATTGTATCTGAAAGGTACATGAGCACATGCTTCGATGCTACCCAATCCACCTACGTTGACTCAACCATGAACTGGCTCAAGGTGTTCATAACAAAACAAATATCTGCCCTGATATTGACCAAGTCCATCAATGAACCAATCAACTGCCTGTATATCATGGGATCCACCAAGTCTGAATTTGAAGCCCCTAGCTTCTTCATATTGGTGATCATAGGTGTAGTCATGGACTTACAGTCCATCATCCAGGACCTCCTCAGTATCTACACTGCATACTTTCTTTGTCTGAGGAAGATCTCGCTCGACTGCTGCCACACTTCTAATCCCGAGAAGTAACGCATCAAACCAATGTCCATCTCGAACTCTGAAGCCAAATCCCTCTTGCAACCGGCAATCAGTGTCTCTGTGCCCGTGAGGAACATATCATCAACATACAACACCATTAAAAGATGATCCTCACCAACCTGTATGAGATATAGGTTGAGATCCGCTTCACTCTTGGTGAAGCCCATGCTTTGCAAGTACCTGTCGATCCTTGAGTACCATGCCATGGATCCCTGCTTGAGTCCGTACAAAGATTTCTTCAACTTGCAAACATGAGATTCCCTCCCGTGCACCTCAAAGCCCTAAGGTTGCTCTATGTACACCTCCTCCTTAATCACACCACTGAGGAACGATGTCTTCACATCCATTTGATGTATCCTCCACCCCATAACTGAAGCAAGATAAATCACAGCCTTGATGGAAGTATACCTCGCAACTAGAGCAAAAGTTTCCTCGTAGTCCACTCCCTCTTTCTGGGAGAACCCTCTCTTCCATGAACCTCGCCTTGTACTTCTCGATGCTACCATCTGTAGCATGCTTGATCTTATAGATCCACTTGGAAGTCACCATAGACTTCCCCTTTGGTCTCAGAACTATGTCCCACACATCTTCATGATGAACTAATACTCCTCCATCATGGCATCCTTCCAAACCTGCTAGCATGCTACCTCCTAAAAACTGGAAGGCTCAGAATCAATGATGCTACTCATAAGGGCCACATAGCTCGAAAACCTCTGTGGAGGCCTACTCTCCCTGAAAGTGCCCCCGAGGGCCGCATGCATCTCTACATCTCTCAAAGTGTCCTGAAGCCATCTAAGCCTTTTGTCATTATCACTAGTAGGGTCCACTAGATACATTGGCTCCTCCGACTCCTCATGGTTTGAATGTTGAACACTTGTACTGGATGAACCTATACTCTCCTCAATCTTTGGAGCCTCCTGCTCCTCACCATATGTCTCTATTGTGGTCTCTCGAGACCCTCTGAAATCCAACTCCTCCTCAAACCTGACATCCAACTCCTCGTTGTACTGGAATGTAGATCTGGTAGGCCTTTGAAGTCTCTCTATATCCCACAAACATACCCTTCCTCCCAGATGGTTCTAACTTCGTCCTCTTCTCCTTTGGAACATGGATGTAAACTGGATAGCCAAAGATCCTCAAATGCCCTATCTCTGGTTTCACTCCTGTGAATGCCTCCTCGGGAGTCTTGTCCTCCAAGATCCTATGAGGACTCTTGTTCTGAACATAGACTGTCGTGTTACATGCCTCTGCCCAAAGCAACATAGGTATATCCTAATCATGCAACATCGCCTTGGCAACGTCAACTATGGTTTGATTCTTCCTCTCCACAACCCCATTCTGTTGTGGGTTGAAAGGCACTTTCAACTCCCTCTTAATCCTTGCCTCTTTGAAGAAATCCCTAAACTCGTTGGAGGTATACTCACCCTCGTTATCTGACCTCAAGACCTTGATCTTCTTCCTTGTCTGATTCTCCACCAAAGCCCTGAACTTCCCGAATTAACTGAAGACCTCATCCTTGGTCCTCATGAAGAAGATCCATGTCCTCCTGGAATAATCATCAATGAAGATCACATAGTACAGGTAACCACTTGAAGATAGAATTGACATCGATCCATAGACATCTTAATGTACTAGATCCAAGACCCCCTTGGACCTACTATTGTTGCTTGGAAAAGCAACCTTGGCATTCTTGCCAAGTGCACAACCCCTGCATACACCCTCGTGCTCTACTCCAAACTCTGGAAGACTTGTAACCATCATCCTCAACATTGGCATAGCCCTGTAATGCAAGTGTCCCAATCTCATGTGCCAAAGCTCGCATAGACTATCACTGTCATGTGCCAAGGCCTGTGATGCTTGTCCTGTCAACTTGTAAAGACTACCATCACGAACACCAATGACCTCTACTGAGTCAATGCTCGATCCTCTCGACCATGCAAGAACCTTCCCACTTGAGAATGCCACTACGTACCCTTTGTCCTCCATGGAAACGATAGAAAGTAGGTTCTTCTTCAATCTTGGCACATACAACACATCACTCATCCTGATGTCCCAACTCCCTTGACTGCATACTTGGCGTTATCACCAAGCTCCACCTGCAATCCCGAGTCCTCCTCTGACAAACTGGTGAGTGACTCCTATGATCCTGTCATATGACAAGAAGCTCCATTATTCACCAAGTCCCACTACCAGAAACTGTACCAAAAAGGGAAAGGACTAATGATAACTCCCTCTAAAACCTATTTGCAACCTCATCCACTTCCGCTGATGATGCATGTTGTTTCCCTTTCCCTTTCTTCCGTTGAAGACACTGTAAAGCATAGTGGCATGGCTTATGACATGCAAAACACTTGAGCTTGCTAAGGTCCTTCTTCCTCCACTGCTTTGGAGATGCCTCTCTCCCTGGAGAATCGTTTCCTTTGCCCTTTCTAGCGTTAACAACCAAGGCCTGGTTCTCATCATCGCTACCTCTCTGCCTGCCATTCTTGGACTCTATCTGAGTCTCCTCCTAGATGCAATCGATCCACAATATTTCAAATGGTGGAAACTTCTCTCGTGCACAAATCCCCTACACAAATGGTTCCCCATACTCGGGAAGACCATTTAATGCCACATTCACCAACTCTGTGTCGTCAACTGCCTCACCAATGGCTACAAGTTGATCACGAATCTAAGTGATCCTCATGAGGTAGCTAGCAACTATATCTGATTTGGACATCTCAACAGAGCAAAGCCTATGCCTCAAAAACAACTTTCGATTTGCATTCCCTCTTTGGTACAAGCCCATCAAAGCATCATACATATCCTTTGTTGTCTTCTTCTCGGAAATATGGGGAATCAAGTGATCCTTTATGAAATCCAACAAAACTCGCTTGGCCTTCACTTCCTTCTTCTTATGGGTTGCCAATTTTTGTTTATCATTTAGATTTGGAATCACCATCTCAACGTAATCTTTGAGATCATTCTCTTTCAAGAGAAAAATGATCATATCCTTCTAGGCCTGAAAATTAGTGGCCCCCTCCAACCTGTCATCCACTCTAAGAGTGTTCACCATCGTGTCCAAAACAAGAGCACAAATCTACAGCAACACAAATCTACAACAACAAAAAATCTGCGGCAACAAATCTTCAACAATTTGTGTCTCAAGAGATGACTCCCTCTCTCTCTAGAGCTTATGCTCTGATACCATGTCAAATTTTAAGCATTTAATGCATTCAATTTCAGATATGAAATGTACTTCCAAGTTACCTCAAACAATAAACTAGGGTTGTTATCACTGAATAATTTTACACTGAAATTATGACAGAAAATTATAGCGGAAGCGCAAAGATCAGAGAGAAATCATCCATACACAAGAGACACAAATTCTTGTTCAGTAAAATTTTTCAAATTGAGAAATTCCGAGGACAAAACCAACACTCTCAGCAAATTACAACTTCAGCGAATTCCGGAAAACCCTTCCAACTTACGAATCTATTGTACGACCCTATTGATGTCACATGTACGACTGTTGACATCGCGAGTATGGACCCGCAGTTGTTGTACGGACCCGCATGTGCGGTATGACCTGCAATAATTGTGTCGTATAGTTCGCACATGTGACTGTTCCCATGGTTATACGGTTCACACATGTCGTACGAACTGTACGGATCACACATGCGACATGTTCTCCTCTTCATGTCACATGTAATGTCCCCACTTTGGGACATCATCATAGGGCAGAGATTTATGATGACCAGAATAGCCAGATGGGTGCTAGAGCGAGTACATGGGTATTTGAGAGGCATTGTGGGGTCCAGCTTGCATTTCTCATCATATTCCATCATTATGAGCCATTCCACACAGGTTGGATTTGGTTCCGTTGCATTCCGACGATTTCCATGATTTTGACTATTTTGAGTTATAAGTCAATGAAATTCACTGAAGAGGTCATTTTGGGCAAATTACTTGGAGGAACCTCTCAGTGTAATAGCTCGTTGGAATCAGGAGGAGAAAAGCTACAGGATGGGATGGCTAGAAGTGACTTTCAGTGGCCAAGGAAGCCACAAGGAGAGATAATGAGCTTTTCAAATGTAAAAAGGTTAATTAATTAATTAAAGTGATTTAATTAATTAATTAAATATTAATAAAATGAAAGTCACTTTGGAGGGAAAAGGTGAGCCACAAAGTATAAAGGAAAGGCAAGGGCCTCTTCTCATTTATTCATGTATGATCTTATTTTGATTTCTGGCTTCTAGCTAGTGAGCCCAATATTGGGGGTTTTGAGGGTTTTGACATAACAAACCCTAGAGGACGATTCGGTGGTGAAAGATTCCACCTATCTTGTCCCAAGCTTGGTCTCGGAGATGCAATACTCTCCCACACCATTCTAGTTCCAGATATCCTCAGTTGCAGGAGGATTCTACATCAGTTTCATGTGCAGATAGAGAGAGGGCGCACTAGTTCGTCCCGTGATTTAGTAAAATTCAGATCTACGGAGATTGAGAGGGAACTTGGAGATTCAGGCACCTGGTTTATTCTTACCATTGCCCGATCTATGTTCTTGGAGAGTTTCAGAGCATTTGGAGGCCATCTTCATCAGGGCCAAACCAGCTAGGGTTTTAGTCATCCAGTGGGGCACCCCATTCAGTGGGAAATTCAGATCTACGGAGATTGAGAGGGAGCTTGGAGATTCAGGCACCT
>ML809978.1:112903-125605 GCA_009831015.1 Picea engelmannii | reverse complement strand
AGGTAACCACTTGAAGATAGAATTGACATCGATCCATAGACATCTTAATGTACTAGATCCAAGACCCCCTTGGACCTACTATTGTTGCTTGGAAAAGCAACCTTGGCATTCTTGCCAAGTGCACAACCCCTGCATACACCCTCGTGCTCTACTCCAAACTCTGGAAGACTTGTAACCATCATCCTCAACATTGGCATAGCCCTGTAATGCAAGTGTCCCAATCTCATGTGCCAAAGCTCGCATAGACTATCACTGTCATGTGCCAAGGCCTGTGATGCTTGTCCTGTCAACTTGTAAAGACTACCATCACGAACACCAATGACCTCTACTGAGTCAATGCTCGATCCTCTCGACCATGCAAGAACCTTCCCACTTGAGAATGCCACTACGTACCCTTTGTCCTCCATGGAAACGATAGAAAGTAGGTTCTTCTTCAATCTTGGCACATACAACACATCACTCATCCTGATGTCCCAACTCCCTTGACTGCATACTTGGCGTTATCACCAAGCTCCACCTGCAATCCCGAGTCCTCCTCTGACAAACTGGTGAGTGACTCCTATGATCCTGTCATATGACAAGAAGCTCCATTATTCACCAAGTCCCACTACCAGAAACTGTACCAAAAAGGGAAAGGACTAATGATAACTCCCTCTAAAACCTATTTGCAACCTCATCCACTTCCGCTGATGATGCATGTTGTTTCCCTTTCCCTTTCTTCCGTTGAAGACACTGTAAAGCATAGTGGCATGGCTTATGACATGCAAAACACTTGAGCTTGCTAAGGTCCTTCTTCCTCCACTGCTTTGGAGATGCCTCTCTCCCTGGAGAATCGTTTCCTTTGCCCTTTCTAGCGTTAACAACCAAGGCCTGGTTCTCATCATCGCTACCTCTCTGCCTGCCATTCTTGGACTCTATCTGAGTCTCCTCCTAGATGCAATCGATCCACAATATTTCAAATGGTGGAAACTTCTCTCGTGCACAAATCCCCTACACAAATGGTTCCCCATACTCGGGAAGACCATTTAATGCCACATTCACCAACTCTGTGTCGTCAACTGCCTCACCAATGGCTACAAGTTGATCACGAATCTAAGTGATCCTCATGAGGTAGCTAGCAACTATATCTGATTTGGACATCTCAACAGAGCAAAGCCTATGCCTCAAAAACAACTTTCGATTTGCATTCCCTCTTTGGTACAAGCCCATCAAAGCATCATACATATCCTTTGTTGTCTTCTTCTCGGAAATATGGGGAATCAAGTGATCCTTTATGAAATCCAACAAAACTCGCTTGGCCTTCACTTCCTTCTTCTTATGGGTTGCCAATTTTTGTTTATCATTTAGATTTGGAATCACCATCTCAACGTAATCTTTGAGATCATTCTCTTTCAAGAGAAAAATGATCATATCCTTCTAGGCCTGAAAATTAGTGGCCCCCTCCAACCTGTCATCCACTCTAAGAGTGTTCACCATCGTGTCCAAAACAAGAGCACAAATCTACAGCAACACAAATCTACAACAACAAAAAATCTGCGGCAACAAATCTTCAATTATTTGTGTCTCAAGAGATGACTCCCTCTCTCTCTAGAGCTTATGCTCTGATACCATGTCAAATTTTAAGCATTTAATGCATTCAATTTCAGATATGAAATGTACTTCCAAGTGACCTCAAACAATAAACTAGGGTTGTTATCACTGAATAATTTTACACTAAAATTATGATAGAAAATTATAGCGGAAGCGCAAAGATCAGAGAGAAATCATCCATACACAAGAGACACAAATTCTTGTTCAGTAAAATTTTTCAGATTGAGAAATTCCGAGGACAAAACCAACACTCTCAGCAAATTACAACTTCAACGAATTCCGGAAAACCCTTCCAACTTACGAATCTATTGTACGACCCTATTGATGTCACATGTATGACTGTTGACATCGCGAGTATGGACCCGCAGTTGTTGTACGGACTCGCATGTGCAGTATGACCTGCAATAATTGTGTTGTATAGTTCGCACATGTGACTGTTCCCGTGGTTATACGGTTCACACATGTCGTACGAACTGTACGGATCACATGTGCGACATGTTCTCCTCTTCATGTCACACGTGTGATTGTTTCTCCCTCACACATGCGGTTGTTTCTCCTTCATACGTGCAGTTGTTTCTTCCTCACACATGCGATTGTTTCTCCCTCACACGTGCGACTGTTATCCTCGCACCTGCCTCTCTCTTGGAAAAAAATCAGAAAACAAAAAGACAGAAACCCTAGGTCAGATTTGCCAAAGTGAAGAATTTTCTTTGCTAAAATTTGCAACCCCAATCTCCTTGGCAAGAGTGCTTATTCACTCATGCCAACACCATAATGACAAGATGAAAAATGTCACAATGAGATGTGTGGTGCCTCTTCTTTTATAGGAGTTTAATGACAGAGTTTATGACCCCTTTCTAAACTCAAGATTAAACTAGCATACCCTTGCAGTGGGGGAAAGAGAACGCCGAATTATTTTGGTGATTAGAAATCAATAGAGGATCTATTCAATAACTTTATTTGTTTCTTATTCATTTGTATATAAATGGTAGTCATGTATAGTGACCTAAAAAATAATATTCCAACTTAGTTAATCATAAATGGACATATGGTGGGAGCACGGGGGCTTCACCTTGTTGACCAATGTCTTATCATGTTCATTCATAAAGGGGGTTTTGAAATTGTGAAAAATCGAGTCAATATATGGTAGGTATTTGGGGGGTTGTTATATGTCTTGGGGGCTAAAAAATGGGGTATTTGGTAAAAATAGGGAATATCTAGTAAAAACATGGATTTTGTTTATTGGAAAGAGGTAATAGGAGGGGGTTAAAAAAAAGTACATTTTGGAGGTATTTATCAATATCTAGTGAAATTGGAGGTATCCTTTAATATCCCACGAACCTATGTCACAAGTTCAATGAGTAGAGACCCCATGGGTGGGAGAAATATTGGATTAAGAGGGAACTAAGGGTGATTGTTATATATTTTAGGACTTTTTTTATGGGTAATTGGTACAACTCAATATGAGTGTGAAAAAATAGGTGAGATGGGATCAATAGGCTAGAGTGCAGAAAAATCAAAGATGATGTTGCTTGATTGCATGTGTTCTATACTTGATAGTCATTTGAGTTACCCCCATCTCAAACGACGAAGTAACCTTTCCACAAGATTTTAACACATTCATGTTACCTGTAAACATTCAATGACAATACTAAATAACAACTTGAGTCTGAATTGATATTAAGTTCCCCTCAAACTAAAATTAATCTAATACCCATGCGTGTTAGATGTTTTTCCTCCAATTAAATCTAATTTACTACCCTTAACTCTTCCATGGAAGATAGAATCCGAGCAACTTCCACTAATCCCAATGCCAAAAAGCAACAAACCTACATTATTTTAAAGCAATCATAGTCTAGTATGCATAATCTTGATAACATGGTTTGTAGGGAAATATGAATCTTGATAACATGGTTTGTAGGGAAAATATGAAGCTTGCTCTACCTACATCCACATATCCCTATTCAAGTTATCAAAAAATATTATCATTTAAGAAATGTACAATTTAGATAAGTATTTAACTTCCTTTTATTAAGACATCTTCTCATGGTTCATTCTCATTCTATTTTAACAAGGTTGCCTTTGTGGAATATACATGCATCAAAGAGAAATTTCCATGTAGTTTAGATTGTTGATGAACCTCCGCACACTTTAGATGAATTAATTGAAAACGATTTGCAAATTTTGGGGTTATGTTTAATATCACCCACATTTAACATAAGATTTTTAATGTAATAAATCTTAAAAAAACATGTGAAAGAAAAAAATCAAAACACAAGGAAACTCTCAAAGGGAATAGGCTAATCATTGATATAATAACGGGTGCAAAATCAACATTTAATGTTGTAAATAGAGTTTTTCATTGAGATTGTTGGAGAAACTCAATGAGTCATGTGTCATTTAATTAGTTGCTCAAAGTTAGAATGTGAACATAGAAGGCTAACATAACCAAAGAAGAAGAGATTGCATGTTGTGCAATAGTCCATTTAGTTCGGTGGCCTTGGGGCCCATAGTCGTTAATTTCGATCCTTTATTTATAAGAATAGAGAAATTGCCAAGTCTATGTTTTATAATGTCTCAAGAGTGGAGTTCCATCCACACTACGACAAGTCAATGGATGAAGGAAATGAAGTCTTGGCATGGAGTGGAACTCATGGGTAGCGATAGAAGGATAGGTGGATAAGTACAAGTGGCAGGGGATTTCCAAACACTAATGGTAAATGCCAGTCGATCTCAAGTGACAAAAAAAGAGGGTGATCTCGTTCCTTAAAAAACATATTCAACATAACTAATTGAACACTAAATCCATAATTTGACACTAAAATTTGAAGTATATAAACCAAAGAAATGTAAACAATGCAAAAATTAAGATCCCTTCTTAAAATAAAATATTTGTTGCACAATTCATTACTCTACACTAAAATTCTCCATTTACAAATAGTAGAAGTTGAAATCTACCCCAACAACATTACTTTGTAAGATGGTTAACATTGAGCTAATCATGTTATCCTATTATTAATGGCCTTTGCAACCACAAAGATCACCCTTAATTTGTCCCCCCAACTCTATGGTAATCTTTCTATTCTCAATTTATTGTCTTCATTAATCCTCCCTTCCCTTGGGATCTTTAGATATCTCTTGATATCTACTTCTCTCGAAAATATTTTCCTCTTATTTCTCGTCTCTCTCATTTTACTCTTTTTTCTTTCATTTTCTTATTTTCTTAATTATTACTTCCTTATTGCTTCCCGCTTTTTTAAAATTTTCCTTTCCCATCTTTAATAAAGTCTATTTAATTATTTTTATTAATACATTTTTTAAGCTAAACTTAATTATCATTTTCATTTTCTTTTTAAATAAAATGGTTTATATTTTATATATAAACCATTTAATTTATTTTATATAATTTATTTATTTATTCGTTTATAAAATACATATGAATAATTGCTTTTATTAAGAATAAATATTTCTAATAATAACATTCACAATTGAAGAGTTTGCGTGGCAACTTAGCATTGAATATGGGTGTTCAACAAATTGTAGTTTAGTAAATAATTATTCATTCACAATTGTGAACTCGCTTCAAATATATATGATGTCAAATGATGTCCGATGTTATCTTACTTAGATAGGACAAGACTCCTTTCAAATTTTGGTTTAAATATATATGATGTCCGATGTTATCCTACTTAGATAGGACAAGATTCTTTTATGGTTTTAGTTTTCTTCCCGGCCTGCACCTAAAGATTATGTTAAAAAAATTTTATCATGTAAAAGATCATTGAAAATATAAGTACGTTGATTTCTATTAATTTTATGTTTCAAGCTTCTCATGAGTTGGCTTTGTATATAGACTTTTAGACACCATGTCTTTCTTCAATACATGCATGGTTTATCACATAAAACATTAGGAGATGTTGGTGGTAAACATGTCATATATGTTGTTGGACGTTTTCTAAGCTACTGAAAATATGCACGTACTATATTCTAATTGTAGAATGAATATTGTAGAATGAATAACGACAATTGTAGAATGAATATTGAAGACATTGCCTATTAATCAAGAGCTCACAACCTATTGCATCAATAGAATTGTAGTTTAACATCTATAGTGCACAAGGCAACCTATTGCATCGATAGAATTGGAGTGCAACATCTATAGTGTACAAGTCATTGATAGCGTCAAGAACTTTAAGATGGTAAACATCAATATTCAACTATGACAAGGAAATTTTAGAGTTTGACAAACATTGCAACAATCATTGACACTTGGCCATTGTAATGCACTATGACAAAAGATACTAAACAACCAATTGGGTAATTGAAAATTGTGGGTCCTAATTTTTGTACTTTAGTTGCACCATGTTCCCCCAAAAATGCTCATCAACATGTATGTTGTTGCAACAATTGGTTTATTGTCAAATCCTTCGTAGCCTTTGAATCTCTTGTGGCTAGTTAGATGTCAACTCCACATGCTAATTCAAAGATATGAGCATCAAATGCACACATACAATAGTTCAAATATATAACTTGCAATTTGTACATATATAGTCTATTTCAAAAACTTAATTGGATAGAGATTCAAAGACTCACCAATTGTATCAATACCGAGATTGATTTATTAGGATGACTCCTCTACATTGTGAATATCCTGCACCATCACTTGTTCATTCATTTTATTGTCAAGTGATTCAAAATATCTCAAACCCCTTTGCTCCTTGTCATCAAGTTATTCAATTTCTTTCAATATTTTTGGTTCTTGTCATCATGTGCCTCCTCATCTCTCAATTCCATTCTCTCTTCATTGTTGAGTTCTTGATCACCTCTCAAGCCCCGTTATTCCTTGTCATCATGCTCCTATTCATATCTCAATCCTTTTGTTTTTTGTGCATTGTCAAGTTTTTCAACACCTCTAAAGTTCTTTTGCTTCTTGTCATCATGTTCCTTCTTGTCTTTCAATCCTACTTTTAGGTTATTTTCTCTTTGCATTTTTTTCCATGTATTCTCAAATTTTTCTTGCGTTTTCTCATCCACTAGTTGAGTGTGATCATTTTTGTTTTTGTTTTTGTTTTTTAATGAGTGTGTGTGTGAATTTTAATTATTTTATGATCAACATTATTTCCCATGTTTTATTCTTGTATAATTTTGAAAGTTTCCATCTTGCACTATCATCTCCAATTTTATTCTTCGAATCCAAGCCCCAAACTTATATATCTACAAGTCAAAACCCAAAATCCAAACAATGAATTCAAGAAATATCTTATCTAGTCTTTTATTTGGAGTGTATATATCCATTTGTTATGCATATGGTCGAACTAAATATTTGATTATGACATAGTTGTTATGACCACCTAAAGTATATAAAGAAATCTAATTGTGCAATAGAAACCCACAGAGGAATGTTTTGATTGAATAGAATTTTCTCTTTGGGAGTTTATTGAGTGTAAACCCTTGTTGTCCCATATTTGAGTGTATTTCCTGTTGAGTATTAAACTTGACATTTGGTATCAGAGCACCATGGTTATGATCCATGGGAGGTCTCAAAGAATGAAGATTGTGATAGAAATGGTTATTGGTGATATGTTGTGTTTTTAGAAAAACAAGTGTGAGGATTGATATGTCTAGAGATTACATATGTTATTGGAGGAAGCCATATTAAATCAAAAATAAATTTTGAGAGAAGGGAACATTCATTTTTGCAGATCTCGTCAAAGCATCCATGGCCACATCAAAGCATATGCCTAAGACTGAGATCTCTCTAGCGAGAACTTTTATGGAGGAAAATGAGTGGGAGGTGCTCTCCACCCTTGGTTTGATTCCCACCGGTTTGATTCCCAATGGGGACGCGGAAGAGGAAGAGATATGTTGTTCTGTAGGTCTCTGGATCAATCCCAATAGTCTAATCAAGGCCATTTACGTTGATTTTTTCTAGGTGAAATCCTAAGGATTTAAGGTGGTGGAGGAGGAGGATTCTCTCGAGTATGTGGTGGATGATGGGTTTCGAGTTCCAAAGTCCTATCTAGTACTGGAGCTTCTTGCTCCTCCATTCTATTGAGATGATTAAATAGGGAGGAATTGTGTTGTGGTCATAAGTGACATGAAATCCAATACCTCCAAGGGACAGTGTTATAAGGACACCTTCGCTCATGTGTAAAGACTAACAAACTGCTCAGCTCACAACTTTTTTTTTACAACGAATTGGTTAACGTATATGATGTGGACTATGACAAAGTATCATTGTAAGAAACTAACGAGGACTTGAGGTATTGTTTTCATGTCGTTGGAGGTTTATGTTTAGTATTTTTTCTTGTACAATAATATGTGGGACCTAGTGTAGGCACATGCCATTTTGGAACTTTCCAATTGTAATCCACCAACAAATTCCCTTGCTATGCAAGTTGCGATGTCGATCTCAAGTCAATTTTCCTTAAAACATTTTCCTGATAGGCACAAGGATTGGCTTCTCTCCCCATCTGCACAGGAACCCAAGGACCCTCAAGCGAATATTTCAAGTAATAAGTGTAAGGAAGAAGATGGTTTTGAAAATACTTGAAAGGGACAAAGTGGAAATATTTGTTAAGGGTTGGCTACTAAGTAGAAAACACTCAAGTTTGTGAAAGTATCTAATGAATTTTTGAAAATGGTCAAAGTAAATAAAGTCCTTGTGCAAGTTGATTTAATGAGTCAAAAGTTAAGTTGAGAGTCTAGTTGAAATAAATAAATGACAAAGGTAAGTTAAGGTCAAGACAATGCAAGTGACAAAAAATGTAACTCCACACTTGATGATTTGCATTAACATGAGAGGTTCATGAATACAATATAGAATGATCATTGGTCTTCCCCTTCCAAGTGTCTCTTTCTATCACATAGGACTCTTCATATTCCTATTATTTACAATTTACCATAATCTGAGGATTAGGTATTCAACATCCCTCCCCCCCTTAATCCGAAGGGGTGTTTGTGAGTCCAAGTATCATTCTGAACTTTTCAATTTTTTCTCTTCCAAGCGCTTTGGTGAATATGTCCACAACTTGCTCATTTTTGGAACAATGTCTCCCGTGAATAGTCTTGGCCTCTACATGATATTGAATCAGGTGATACTTTGCATTGATGTGCTTAGTTCGATCATGGAATATGGGATTCTTCGCCAAATTGATTGCAAAAGTATTGTCAACTAGAAGATGAGTAGAATTCACTTGTTTCTTTTGCAAATCTTCAAGTATTTCTCTGAGCCACACAATCTCCTTTTTTGCTTCAGCAACTACCACATATTCTACCTCTATTATGGAATCTGTTGGAACTAACTACTTTCCTTATCTCCAGGAGAAAACTGCTCATCCAAGACTCATGAGATAACATGAAGTGGACACTCAATTTTCTTTATCTCCAACGAGGTCTGAATAAGAATATCCAATCAGGTTGAAGTCATCCACCATAGAGTACTTAAGTCCAAAATTTTGAGTTCCCTTCAAGTATTTTAGAACTCTTTATGGTAGCATACTAGTGTCCTTCACAAGGTTTTTGCATGAAACTAGAAAGAATCCTAACAAAAAATAAAATATATGGTTTGGTGGTGGTAAGATAGACAAGGCTTCCCACAATTTGTCTATACTTGGTTGCATCCTCAAATCAATTCCCTTCTTTTGATGTGAGCTGCAAATTCTGTTCAATTGGAATAGAAACATGATTACACTCATCCATGTCGAACTTGTTCAACAATTCTCCAACATACTTATTTTGGGAGATGAATATGTACTTTGGATTATGAATCACTTCAATGCCCAAATAGTAGTGAAGATGTCCCAAATCTATCATCTCAAAACTTTTCTTCAACCCTTTCTTTATGGATGCAATATAGCTTTTATTGTTCCATGTTATTAACAAATCAACTACATATACTACAAGATATACTGCAATTTTTCCAACTTTCTTGACAAACAGAGTTGCATCATCAAGATTGAAGTGCTTGAAATTCAACTTCAGAAGATGCTCAATTAGCTTTTTATACCATGCTTGTGGTGCCTATTTTAGGCCATATAAGGATTTGATGAGCTTGCATACTTTTTGTTCTTGTCCCTTCACAACAAAAGCTTATGGTTGAGACATGAAGACATTCTCTTTCAAGTCTCCATTCAAGAAAGCAATCTTCACATCCATTTGATGAATTTTCTATCCATTTTGTGTTGCCAAGAAAAATAAAGTATGGACGGTGGCTCATTTTGTCGTGGGAGAAAACGTCTCTTCATAATCAATACCTTCTTTCTGTGCAAACCATTTTTCCACGAGCCTTGCTTTGTGCTTGTCAAGTGAGCCATCTGATTTGTACTTGTTCTTGAATACCCACTTGCAGCCAATTGGTTTGGTTCTGAATGGAGGATCTACCAACTTCCATGTCCCATTCTAGATGAGAGCATCATACTCCTTCTGCATGGATTCTTTCCACTCATCATGAAAAGTGGCTTCTTCAAAGGAAGTTGGTTCAAAAGTTAGTAGATAAATTCAAATCATAATCATATGAAACATCCATATCCTCTACATCACCTGAATTTGAATTATCTACATAACTTCCATCTTGTTTTGAGGAACTTCTAGTTCCTATCTTTTTTACCTCATCAGGATGAACACTTTCAAGTGTTTTTATGAGCCATTTTGGTGGACCTTTATGAAATGGTCCAGGTTTCTCAATTGATTGAGATGATGTTGAATTCTCATCAAGACTCAACCTTTCAATACTCTCAATCACATCATCCAAATGAACTTCGAGTTCTCATGAAGTGGCTATAACTTATTCATGAGGGGAAGATGGTTCTTCAAAAGGAGATTCTAGAGATTGATCCAAGATAGGGATCCCCCCTTCAATATGTGGAATCTCATCATCAAATTAATGATATTTATTTACATGAGTGAATTTGTCTAGATGATCAAGCTGCCTCTCAATAGTTTTGTCATTCTTGGAGGATTCAAGAAAGATTACATCTATGGAAATAATGAATTTCTTGTTTACCTCATCATAAACATGATATCCCTTGGTTGCATTTGAGTACCCTAAGAAGATACACTTATGAATCCTTGCATCAAGCTTGTTTCTTTCTTCCTTAAGAATGATGGCATAGTAGGTGGAACCAAATACCTTGATATGCCTTACCGAAGGAATGCAACCATACCACATTTCATAAGGAGTCTTGTTTTCAAGAGCATGAGATGGACACATGTTTTTCACATAAATTGCACATAGAAATGCACCAGCCCAAAACATCAATTTTATATTTTTGAAAAACATCATGGAACAAACCATATTTAGGAGAGTCTTGTTCATTCTTTTAGATACACCATTACATTGAGAATTGTATGGAACCATGGTTTGATGTTTGATCCCATGTTGGTGTAGACAGTTTCAAATGTATTAGATGTATATTCTCTTCCATTCTCAGTATGAAGAGATCTAATATGATACTGAGATTCATTTTGAATCCATACATGAAATTTTTAAAAGTTTCAAAAGCTTGTGATTTATCTTTCAACAAGTACACCCAACAGATCCTGGTGTAATCACTAATAAAAGACATGATATATTTATTTCCATCTGCAGATGGAACAAGCATGGGACCGGACAAATCATAATGTATCGGTTCAATTTTTATACATGCTATCGAAATGGAATCCTGAAAAAGGTTGTTTACTATGATTTCCAAGGATACAAGCATCACATTGCTTCAAATTCCTAGGAATAGTAGGCAAGCCAGAAACACCATTATTTTTTAGCAAACGAGGTTGTCATAACTAGTGTGACCAAATCTAGCATGCCACAAAAGAATAGATGGCATTGTACCTTCATCGTGATGAGAGAGATATGCATAATGAGTAGATGTCCCTTTAAACTTCAACAATCTTCCATTTTCCACTCCGGTCATGACGACCATGTTGTCAAAAGCCTTCCTTATTTCAACTTTGCCACCGAATAAATGAATAGATTGGCCTTGATGTTGGATATGCATAGGAGACAACAAGTTTCTTTGTATCTCAGGAAGATAGAGCACATCATGCAGAAGAAAATTTGGGAGTCTAGGCAATTTAAGCCTGATGGTGCCAATCCTCGAAGGTTTGAGATTTGATTTATTTGTAAAATAAACTATGCCATCTACATTATCATTGAATTCTTCTAAGAAGTCTCTTTGGAAGGAAATGTGGTAGGTTTCACCCATGTTAAGAAGCCATGCATCTCTCTAAGAAGTAAATGAAGTGTTAAACAAATATTCAGTTACTCCTATATTATAGTGGGAAACAATATAATGAGCATATTTAGGTGCTTTACCTTTCGCCAGATCTGATGTTTAACCTTTGTCTTCTTTCTAATTTTGTCTGTCTTTGATATTCATCCATGGGATTCTGTAGTCATTTTCTTCATGTGACCCATTCCTTCCGCAACGGGCACAATGAGTATTAGATCTCTCACCTTGGTTGTGTCTACCCCCCTGCCTCTGAAATTTTTTCTTCCACGTCCTCTTTTGTTGCCTTCTCCTCTAGAAGAATCAAGTGATTGATTCTTTCCTTTCTAAGAAAGAAAAACGGTCTCACCAGTGGACTGAGCTGACTTCTTTCCAAAGGATTTCTCACATTTTGCATCTTTCTCCACCAAAGTGTCAAATGTGATGGATTTAATTTGATGACTAGATTGCAAAGATTCAAGGTAGTGAGAATATGCAAGGTAGAGGGCCTTAATGAAGGATGTGAGAGATACAAGTTTTAAACCTGTGAAGTAAAGCAATGCATATATATTCTTAAGAAAAACAAAAATTAATCAATGGCTCATACACATAGTACAGAGTGATTTATGTTTGAAACCATTAATCGAGAGAAAAACAACCTTCCTTGGTGCCACACTTCTCAGCTCTTCATTGTATTAATTTCACCATTCACAATACAAGATATACAATATTTTAGGTATTCTTAAGCTATCAAAACCCTAATCCCTTAATCCAGGACTAATTTAGAAAACCACTAAAAATAACGAAAAAACTAAAATAGAAACAACCACCCAAAAAAAGAAATCCAGGGCACTGCCTTAGAGTCGAATGCTTTGTGTAACCAATGGGGCCAATCATGGCCTCCCCT
>ML809978.1:60445-102950 GCA_009831015.1 Picea engelmannii | reverse complement strand
CCAGCTTGGGGTTGGGTGCATTGCAACAAACCTAGCCAGTTGTGAAGGTACAAATAGAAAAGGATTATGTGTTGCTTTATATGTTATTCTAAATAAAGTGGAAATAGACAAAATCACAATCTAAAATTAAGTCCAAAGACCAAGTCTCAAGGAACCCATGAAACAAACTTTGAAGGGTTGTTTTAAACTGAAGGGCCTTAAGAATCATCCTCTTTCAAAAGGCCAAAACTGATTTAACTGAGTGCACCGCGGAAAGTTTAATGGTGTCCAAATGCTTGATAAACAAACTTAGGAGAGGGTTGGTTGACACACTGCTCTCTTGCTCTGGTCAAATCTTTGAACAACAAAGCTGAAATTAAAGTAACTGAAATGAAAAAAAGTGCTGACATAATCTCTGTCCTACTATCCAAGGCTGAAGTGGGTAGGAAGAAATTGGTTATACATGCCCTAGAGCAGCAAACTAATTTATATTGCGACTAACATGTGATCTTCAAAGTCTCCCTCTTGATTAGGTATATATGTTTGGAGCCCCACTGATGGGTGATTCAAGGCTAGATGGACCTTGGAGCTATTATGGTATCGCTCACATGGTTAAAATACAACTGCAATTGATAAACATATTTTTACATATTAAATGAATGATGTGCTGAAAATTGTTGTAAGTTTTAAATCTTTGAAACGAAACAATGCATACAGATTTTTAAGAAAAATAAAAAGAACAACAATGGCATACACACAATACAAAGAGTTACCCTGGAAACCCTTAACCAAGAAAACCAACAAACCTTAGAGCCACACCTCTATCTTCTTCATTATATTAACTTCACCGTTCACAATACAATATATAGGTATTACGCAACATCCATAACCCTAATTTATTAACTCGAATTAGATTACAAGCCTAATTCCTAAAACCAGAATTAGATTACAATGGGCTGAAAAACCCAAAATAGGCCAAAAGCGGACCAAAAATAGCCCAAAAAAATTGATCAAGGGCTCTAGCCCCCCAACCCCAAACAAGAGGGGCCTAAACTGACACATACAAACAACACATGGGGATAGCCATGTAATGAATATAACACATGCAATATAACCATGAAAAGAATATAACCATGCAAAGAATATAACACATGCCCAACAACTGTTAACTTACGATTCAAATGATGTAAACACATATTAAAAGCAATAATTGTGAAAAACTAGCAGAAGGAATATATGTATTCTTTATCTAACATAATAAATGCTCAATACAAAATAGAAATGAGAGAGATGAAAGAGATTTTATTTATTTCAACAAAAAATTGCATAGACAGTTATAGACTTCTTACAGCCCTATTATCCACACAGCAAACCCGTGCTCCTATAGCTTGTACGGATCGGGGTTTTCCTTGTCTGCCCAATATGGCTCTTGCTTGTAGTTTTTGTGCAGTCTTGGAGGGACACACAATGGAAATGACCCTGCTTAGTCCATATAGTTGTGCTTGATTGTATGGAGAGGCAGCCACTAGTGCCTTATGCCAAGTGCGGGTTGCCCAAGGCTGCACTGGCTTGTCTACCCATCGTGTTGTGTGTTATCCCTCGCACCTCTCCTCATATTCGAATAGACTCACTGCTTAGTAACTCACCCCTTTTCTTTTCCTTAGCTTAGGGTTTTGTGGGCCCCCTACTCGTAGAAGATCCCATCCATTGGATCTTTTACTAGATCAATGGTTGGGACTTAATCCTTGATTGGCCCCACTTAAAATTTCACTTTTACCTTTCCTCACTAGTTTTCTCAACATGAGGAATGGGTTTTCTACAACACCCAATTTTTCTCGAAAATATTCAAACTTTCCCTTTGACAGTCCTTTGGTCAGGATGTTTGCAACTTGTTCATTGGTGGGAACATACTGAAGTTTTACTACCCCTTTTTGTACTTTGTCCCTAATAAAATGATATCTAATTTCAATGTGCTTGGATCCATCATAATCGCCCGTGAGATTGACTTGGTCTCTCTGTAAGTATTGAAGGCCAAATTCTATTATGCCCTTCAAATACCTCAAGATGTGTTTTGCTGCAACCCAATGTATTTTTCTTGGATCTACCATATGTTGATTGAGAGTGTTGACAGCAAAACATATATCAAGCCTAGTATTAGTGAAATACATTAAGCATCCAATTAATTTTTGTAGATGGTAGGATTCACCTTATCTGAATCAGATGAGTTTAGTTTCTTGAGATTAGTGGTCATGGGTTTGCAGTCCTCCATCTCTCAATTGCATACTTCCCTTGGCCCAAGAAAGTCTCACCCTCTAGCTGCCAAATCTCAAGCCCAAGAAATTAGTGCATTAGGCCTAGATCCTTCACTTCAAACTCTTTAGCCAGATCTTGCTTGCAATGTGCTATTAAGGTTTCTACCCCTGTTAGAAAGAGATCATCCACTTATAGTACAAGAATGAGGATGTCTTCTCCTTTCATAAGAAGGTATAGATTTGGATCGACATCACTCTTGATAAATCCAATACTTTGTAAGTGGTTGTCAATCCTAGAGTACCACGCTCTGGGTGCTTGTTTGAGTCCATACAAGGCCTTCTTTAGACGACAAACATGACTCACTCTGTTGTGAACCTCAAAAACCCCTTGGTTGTTCCAAATAGACCTCTTCTTCAATGTTCCCATAGAGAAAAGCAATCTTAACGTCTATTTGATGTATTCTCCACCCCATTTGAGTGGCAATAGAGATGACTGTACAAATGGAAGTGTACAAGGCTACTCGGCGAAAGTCTCTTCATAATCCACTCCTTCCTTTTGAGAGAAGCCCCGAGCAACAAACCTGGCCTTATGCTCGTCAATGCTTTCATTTGCTGCATGTTTTATTTTGAATATCCACTTGGACCTGACTACAGATTTGTTCAAGGGTCTAGGTACAATTTCGCACACATTATTCTTTATCATGGAGGCATATTCTTCCACCATGGAGTCCCTCCAAGGCTTCCTTCCAATAGCTTCTTCAAATCAAGTTGGTTCTGATTCAATCATACTACTCATGAGGGCAGCATACCCTGAATACCTCTGAGGGGCTACGCTTGTTCTGACTGAAGTATTTGGCAACTCTACTTGTTCATTTGCTTCCTTCAGCAGTTGCTCAACCCATCTTGGTTTCATTTTCCTGGAGATAGTCTGTTGTTCTTTCTCTTAGTGTTCCACTGTGGGAAGGTCTGCCCCTTCTGGTGAGATCTCCTCTTCTTGACTGGGGGCTTCAGTTTCCGAGATATCCTTGTCTTGGTATGAATTTCGAAAAGCTCTTTCTTCTTCAAACTTTACATTTCTGCGTAGGACAGTTTTCCTAGTGGTGGGAATGTATATTCTGTAGGCTTTGGAGGTCTCACTGTACCCAACCAAAATCCCCTTCTCGGCTATAGGATCGAGCTTAGTCCTTTTCTCAACAGGGATATGGCAGTAGGCAACACACCCAAAGATCCTAAGATCACTGATGTCAGGTTTCCTTTCGGTAAATGCTTCTTCTGAAGTCACATTCCCCAATACTTTGTGAGGACTTATGTTTTGAAGATAAACTGCAATGTTGCAGGCCTCTGCCCAGAGAAACTTGGGGAGGTTCTGATCATGAAGCATTGCTTTTGCTACACCAACAATAGCTCTATCTTCCTCTCCGAGACCCCATTCTGTTGAGGGGTATAAGGAATTGTCAACTCTCTTTTGATTCCAACCTCAGCACAAAACCTCTTGAAGGCATGTGAGGTGTATTCCCCCCATTATTAGGCCTAAGGACTCTTATCCTCTTTCCTGTCCGAGTCTCAACAAGGCTTTTGAATTCTTGAAATTTCTTGAGTACCTCTTCTGAGGTTTTTCCTATCAAGAAGTAAATCCAAGTCTTTCTGAAGAAGTCATCTATGAATGTGATCTGAATTTCCCTCCTATGGATAATGAGGACATGGGACCACAGATATTAGTGTGAATTAGGTCCAGAATGCTCTTGGACCTTGAATCATTCTTAGGGAACGATGCCCTTGCATACTTTCCTAGAACACACCCTTTACAGACTTCATGGTGTTATGTCGTGAATGAAGGCATCTCGGTTACAATCTTACCCAGAATTTTGAGAGCACCATGTCCAAGGTGAGCTACATGCCTATGCCATAGCTCACAGTCTCTGGTGCTGTTGTTGCTAGCTAGAGCATAGTGGGAGTCAAACTGTAATTTATACAACTTGTCCTTTCTTACTCCAATGACTTGCTCAGATCCCTTACTCAACCCTTTGGGCTTGATGTACACCCTTCGATCCTTGAAGGAGACCTCATAACCCTTGTCTTCTAGAGCTGACACTGAGACCAAATTCTTCTTCAGTCCAGGAACATAGAGGACATCTGATAGGTAGAGAGGCTTGTGAGTCTCCCTCTCAAACCTTATAGTTCTGACTCCTTTTGGATGATAGGCATAGTCATCACCAAGTAAGATTTCAAACCCAAATTCCTTTTCACTCAAGCTGCTAAAGTAGTGCATGTGGCCAGTCATGTGACTGGACGCTCCACTGTCTATATACCAGGCCTCACTGGTTTGGGTAGAAGACAGGTAGGTCGTACACACTTCCTCTGTCACTTTGTTTGATGAGAGCCTTTCCATTTTAACTTGCGCTCTGATACCATGTGAAAAACTAACATAAGGAATATATGTATTCTTTACGTAACATAATAGATGCTCAATACAAAACATAATTGAGAGAGATGAAAGAGATTTTATTTATTTCGACAGAAAATTGCACAGACAATTACAGACTTCTTACAGCCCTATTATCCACACAACAAACCCATACTCCTGTAGCTTGTACGGACAAATACGGATCGAGGTTTTCCTTATCTTCCCAATATGGCTCTTGCTTGTCGTTTCTGTGCAGTCTTGGAGTGACACACAATCGCAATGACCCTGCTTGGTCCATATACATGTGCTTGATTGTATGGAGAGGCAACCACTAGTGCCTTATGCCAAGTGCGGGTTGCCCAGGGCTGCATTGGCTAGTCTTCCCATCGTGTTGTGTGTATCCCTCGCGCCTCTCCTCGTATTCGAATAGACTCACTGCTTAGTAACTTGCCCCTTTTCTTTTCCTTAGCTGAGGGTTTGTGTGGGCCCCTACTAGTAGAAGATCCCAACCATTGGATCTTTTACTAGATCAATGGTTGGGACTTAATCCTTCATTGGCCCCACTTAAAATTTCACTCTTACCTTTCCTCACTAGTTTTCTCAACAATAATGTGCTAGAAATTGGCAGCGTATAAAGCAAATGGTGTGGATACATATCACAAACAATGGTTCAATGAAAGTAGTGTGAATGTACTAATAATTATTTACATGCATTTATTATCCATGTATATTATTAGCCTTGAAACCAATGAAGCATATATTATGAGATCCAAGGAAGATATCATTGTTTAAACCAATATTCAAGAGAATATGTTGCTACCTTTCTTCGTTATCCAACCCATAGGTGTTTGGCTCTCTATATTCGAAGGCGGTTACTCATTAACTATAGCCCTATTGAGGTAGTTCCAGGTTCAATTCCACAAAGTTGATCACTTCTTTCTTCCAACCTGTCTCAAAGATTGGAGGCACCAAGTCTCGTGCAAATACCTTGATTGGGATGTAAAAGACATTCGGTCATCAGAGGGTGCACTCCCTCTCGTTCTAGTAGGGGATAGCCCACTTGCACGAGATCACTGGGACGCACCTATTTTAGTTTGTTCCAATGCAAGGACATGTCCCTTCCAAATTGATTAGTCACATGTCCCTTAACAGATTCTTCTCTTTGGCTTTGGATGTTAACCATGCAAATAATATAACACATGCCCAACAATTGTTAACTTACAACACAAATGATGTAAACACATATTACAAACAATTATGTGCTGGAAATTGTCAACGTACAAAGCAAATGGTGTGGATACATATTAAAAACAATGGTTCGATGAAAGTAGTATGAATGTACTAATAATTATTTACATGCATTTATTATCCCCATGTATTATTAGCCTTGAAACCAATGAAGCATATATTATGAGATCTAAGGAAGATATCATTGTTTATACCAAGATTCAAGAGAACTCGTAGCTACCTTTCTTCGTTATCCAACTCATAGGTGTTTGGCTCTCTGTATTCGGAGGCAATTACTCATTAACTATAGCCCTATTGAGGCAGTTTCGGGTTCAATTCCACCAAGTTGATCACTTCTTTCTTCCAACCTATCTCAAAGATTGGAGGCATCGTTCAATTCCACCAAGTTAATCACTTCTTTCTTCCAACCTATCTCAAAGATTAGAGGCATCAAGTCTCGTGCAAATACCCCGATTGGGATGTAAAAGACATCAGGTCATCAAAGCGTGCACTCCCTCCCATTCTAGTATGGGATAGCCCACTTGCACATTATCACTGGGACGCACCTATTTTAGTATGCAAGGACATGTCCCTTAACAGATTCTTCTCTTTGGCTTTGGATGTTAGGAGAGTTTCAGCTAATCATTCTACGCCCCCTCCCAGGATTACCCAGCTATGTCCCCTCAATCCAAGGTAATGCCCAATCAACACATTATCAAGCTTTGCATTAGTAATTTCACAATTATTTTAGGTGACAGGGATGTTCTTTATTTTACCTCTACATCTACTTCCACCTCGAGTAGAGTGTAGTGTCATTCTCCCTGTGAGGGTTTAACTTCTTGGTATACCGTTTCCTACTCGTTAGTTTATGTTTAATTTGTATTTCATTTATTTTAGTTTGTAGCAGCTTCTGTATATTTTTTTCTTTTGGTACTTACGAATTCCCATGGCCCTCCCACATTCCTATTACGTTATGACTTGTTGTAGTCTTTACCAATTTACCTATTTTTAAATGCAGCCCTCCATGAGGCCCACGAACCATGTTTGTTTACAGACCTACCACTCCGCCAGTGCAGAGGTTGCAGTGTGAATGTCAGTGCCCAATAAGCATAAGTTAATGTCAAGACCTCAGCTGAAAGTCGAAATTCAATTTACGCGACAGTAGTATTCAGACATCCAACATAGAAAACAAGAAGTAAGGTAGAAGCATGATATGAGATAACATTTTTGGGGGTGGATGCTTCCAAGCAACATGACCAAAAGCACGTGGATTTGTGAAAACAAGATTTCCGCTAAGTTGTCGTAGTATTGAGAAATCCAATATCACCAAAGGCACATGGATTTGTGAAAACAAGTTTTTGGTAAGTCATCGTAGTATCGAGACATCCGAGATAAACAAATAAGACATCTTTTTTTGGGTGGTGGAACTTGTGAAAGTAAGTTTTTTGATAAGTCGCGACGACTAGAGTATCCTGCAATTTTGCCAATGACTTGCACTTAGCCCAACCAAGTACCAAAGCACAACAGCATAAACACAATCACGTCACTCAAATACAAGCATCTCAGAAATGAGACTTGAAGCCATTTAGACAATAAGTGAGACTTGAAACCATCCAAACACAAGCATATCCTGGATCAAACTTGAATCCGCAGTGTGAACGTTGAGGTTTTACCAGCGCTACTTTCACTCACCCAGCAAACCAACGTTGACAAAATAAAACAATATTAAGTCGCCCTAAGAACAATTTCCAACCAAGAAATAATATTGGATGAGCCCGACCACTGTACTCTTCTGAACTTAAACTATGCTCTCTTAAGTTGAAATCCTATAAAAAGCAACCAACCCTTTAAAAAATAGAACGCAATACTGGGGAAATCGCTTGTCCATTGACCACACATACCTCCGGATGGTATTGAAGGCCGTATAATCTTTTCTGGGGATTTTCAATGGCGGCTATGGCATTCTGCAGACTGGTGGCCACGATCCGGAAGCCCTCAGGCAATCTCACGACCTCGTCACCATGACTCATCCACACACCCTGCGTCTCTCCAACAAAGATATCCCCAAAGAGCTTCGACCCCTCGTGCGTACGCACCTCCATTCTCCCATATTCCTGAGATTCCGCAGGCTTGACCTCGCCCCCCATCATCTTGACGATGAGCTGCAGGCCATAGCAGATGCCCAGAACATGAATCCCCTTCTCCCACACATAGTCGAAGAATCCGTCGGGCAGAGAGGGGGCGCCTTCCTCGTGGACGCTGTGAGGGCCGCCCGACAGAATGATTACAGATGGATTGAGGGCCGTCATTGCCGACAAAGGCGAAGTGCCCGAGAGACACACAGAGCATACTGCAAGCTGCCGAATTCGGCGAGTAATCAAATGGGTATATTGAGAGCCGAAATCAAGAATCAACACGACATTGTCGCTCATAGCATTGATGCTGATGTTGCTGCTGTTGTTATGGTTCTGCCCCTCCATCGCCATGGCTGCTGCGGCTTCCCGCCCTCTGCTGCTGCGATTGCTATTGAAGTATCTCTAGGTTTATATTTGTAAGATAAATAATCAATTAAATAAATTTATTACGAAAATAATAATAGATACCCTAAAAGATACCTGTATTCTTTACTAGCGAAAGCGAAAGAAAATTGAGTAACACATTGCATTGAAGTTAATATAAATAAGAAATTATTTTAACGATGTTATAGTCTATGGGATATACATATTGATTTCTGCATTTTAGTTTTTTGCCTATTTAATTTGATGACGAGGTTTTTAAATTTTTTTATGTTTTTTTTAATAAATTATCTTAAGAGCTAGCTGTCAAGACACTCATTTCTTTTGCTTATTCAATTTGATGATGAGTTTTTCCAATTTCTTTAGTGTTTTCTTGTTGAATAAATTATTTTAAGAGCTCGCTGTCAAGATACTTATATAGTTGTCCCTAGTGTTTTTGAAGGCTTTACATTCTAAAATGAAATGTTTTTTTGTTTCCACTTTTACAAATACAAAAAAATAGACACCCTTTCTTCCCCAGCTTAAGAGGAGAGTATGATTTTTAAATTACCAAAAAAATATAGTGTTGTATATCTATGTGAAATTAAGAGAATTTATGTGTTTTTTCTTATTTGTCTAAATAAGGAAGTAATTAGTCAAGAGATTTCAAATAGAGTGCAAATTTTATATTAAAAAATTGTAATAATTTTAATTTTCATAATAAATCTATAATTTTGAAATGCGACAATCTTTATAAGCAATAGTATTTAATGAAGTGCTTTTCTCATTAAAGTTTCATCCATGTTATATGGTTTATATGTAAATTAAGGATGAAGTATATAAGTAATTTTCATCGTTGGTTAGTAAGAACAAATTTTAAACTATTCAAAATGACAACCAAGACTATGAGAGAAATGGTCTAGAAGAAGTGATGATGGGATCATTTTTAGTAAGAAGATAATTACAATGATAATGATGAAGTTTATGAGAAAGGAGTGTTTTTTTGTCAAATCTAAGTATGCATCAAATATGCTCTCTGAACTTTCTTCATAATCTGTAATGTTCCCAAGCCATTATGCAAGGAACATCACGGTTTTGGTGTCTTTTAAAAAAAAATCCGGTTGTGGTATTTCGTCAAACACTTCGTTGACCTACTTGTTTACATGTGTTTACTTGCAGAATGGCCTCTTGATTTTGGCCTTAGGGTTTATGTTGATGATTTTATATGTGTTTGTAGCAACAAACAAGAAGATATAATCATGGAACATACCTCAACCATATGCAATATGATAGACAAGCCAAAACATCTCAAATCTTCTTTTATTCATGAAATAGAAGACCCTGTTACAATGAAGATGTCGATCTGGAATGCTCAACAGATGGCTAAGAAGATAGACGATAAAAGCTGCTACAAAATGCTCCAAAAGAAGACTACAATAAGCCTCCAAAGGCTGAATATACCAAGAATACCAATACCAGGGAGATCTGGGTCGTATGAAGTGTCAACCCCCAAGCTGGAAGATGCCACGCCCTATTGAGACTGTCAAACCCTACAATTTCAGCCCTACTGTCAAGGACCTCCAAATGCTATGCTAAGGATGCTAAACTGTAGATCGGGATGAGTGGAAGCCCCTCCTGAAATCTCAAACCGAAATACCAAGGGAAACACCTCCAAATGCTAAATCCTCCAAGTGAGTTGCGCCCTCCTGAAATTGTCAAACCCTACAATTTCGACCCTGATGAAGGAGGCCTCCAAATGAGTCCAAACTCGGCCAAATGATAGATCGGGGTGATAGGATCCCCCTCATGAAGTCTCAGGCCGAAATGCTATGGATAACTCCTCCAAACTGAGTAGATCTGAATCTCAAGAATGCCCTCCTTTTCTCCAATTCATCCCACTACTCTAGGAAATAATCTGAACCATACAGCTATCTCGAGAGGCACTAGAAATCATGGATAAGGCCCTGCAAGTAAAACCCAAATGCTCAAATGTCCAAGAGCCCTCTCAAACTCCTACAATGAACCTTCCCTCGAGAATGGTGCGCCCACCTTGCTGGAAACCCCCAATGGTGCGCCCCTCTTCCTTCCTGTGCCTGTGGCTGGTGTAGAACCCTCCTACACTGATGTAGAACTGAACTAGAATGGTGTGGGAGAGTATTGCATCTCTGAGACCAAGCTTGGGACAAGCTAGGTGGAATCTTTCACCATTGAATCCTCCTCTAGGGTTTGTTAAGTCAAAACCCTCAATATCACAATATCAAAATATGATCATACATGAATGAATGAGTAGAGGCCCTTGCCTTTCCTTTATACTTTTTTGGCTCACCTTGTCCCTCCAAAGTGACTTTCATTTTATTAATATGTAATTAATTAATTAATTAACCTTTTTACCTCTGAAAAACACCTTATCTCTCCTTGTGGCTTCCCTGGCCACTGAAAGTCACTTCTCACTATCCCATCATGTAGTGTTGCTCCTCCCAGTTCCAATGAGCTATTACACTGAGAGGTTCCTCCAAGTAATGTGCCCAAAATGACCTCTTCAGTGAATTTAATTAACTTATAGCCCAAAATAGTCAAAATCATGGAAATCGTCAGAATGCAACAGAACCAAATCCAACCTATGTGGAATGGCTCATAATGATGAAATATGATGAGAAATGCAAGTTGGACCCCACAATGCCTCTCAATAACCCATGTACTTCCTATAACATCCATCTGGCTACTGTGATCAACATAAACCTCTGCACTGTGATGATGTCCCAAAGTGGGGACATTACAGTCCTCCCTGCTAGAAAATTGCTTGTCCTCAAGAAATAACCAAATCCCCTCAAATAAATGCCAAGATCCCATGTCCACCTGTGGGATATACAGTAGAACCCATCCAAAGATGAACACTCGTACACTCTGCCCCCTAGGTCCCATATCAAGTCATGAACTACTAGCCCCTGGGAAGCATAACCCCGAAATATACCAACTCCGAGAGTCTCCAACATATGACACATGGCCTCATCTCGGAATGAATCCATCCTCCAAGTCTCTACCAAGATCCATATGGCCTCTATCAACTGCACACGTTGGTGCCAAAATGAGGTGTTGCAAGACCTCTATGAGACACCCGTAAGCAATGCGCTCCTCTCAACACTGAAGCTCAATGGAAAGTTAGAACAACTTCCCCCTGCAAGGGTCCACTCGCCTCTGTCAGTTAGTGAAATGCCCAGCCCTGCAACCCCTGGATCCCATGCTAACCTCTGTCGAAGATCACCATGTTGGCCCTGCACTACTCTGACCATGACTGTCTGCCCCCTGCATACATCCTGAATCCTTCTCTCCTAGGTCCTCCAGCTGAAATACCTGTGACCATTGGACCTGTTGTCCAGAAACTGTATCTGTGAAGACACCTTTGTAGAAGAATTACATGTCCAAACATCTCAATGCCCTATCATGATGATCAAGCGGAAGAAAAGGTCTCGCCCCATAGGACAAGTACCTGCAGGCCCACTCCAAACCAAACCAAGGTGGAGTGTGTGGCTCTCTGGCGCAACCTGGGTCAACATGAACATCCTGCTAACAAAATGGACTCCCGAGTCCCATGGCAAACTTGGAAGTTTATCACTTCTAATCTCCTCTAACTGCTCCTATGTGAGACAGATCATTGTTAGAAGCCCTCTGTGCTCATATGCTATCACCTGGCCCGTGATGCTCTCTATCACACACCAAGTCTCAACTGGTTGCCTATGACGATCCATCTCTATCCGGCTGGATGCCTTAAAGATACTCATGTCAAGTGGCCTCGGCCTAGGCACTCCCCATGCCTTCTGCCACTGTTTATCTCTCCTCATGTTGTTGTCCATGATAAAAGTGTCGGGAAAAGGTAACAGAGACATTTGTACCTGACTGTAGGGTTGAAAAATACCACCTGCTTCTGTCAATCCCAAGGACTCGACCAAGAGCACGTCTACCTGTACCCCTGATAAATGCTTGCATGTAGCCCTCACTAAACCCCAATCATCAGGTACAACCAGAAGTAACTCCCCCAACTGTTGGTAAGCCAATCTTCATCTCCTATCACCCATGCAACTGCTGAAATGACGAAGGTGATATCTCATAACCATATGTTGTTGCAAAGGAGTGGCCTATGCATGCTCCCCTATGTGTGTCTCCTCCCTACAAGGCAGTACACCCCTCTGAATCCCACCATACATCTCGGCATGTACCTGTGAGCTATCACTAATCATTGTATGCTCCGACATACTCATGTCATCTCCCGTAGACTCATGTTGCATCATAGATCCTGGGCATACTGCTGGATCAACCTCTACATGGAGGTCAATCGCTCTCGGAACACAAATGGAAGTGTCCTCCATCAACTGGTGCTACTCTGCTAGATCACCATCATCCTCTACCAACGTGACTGTTTGATACATCTGAGTGTCCACTAAGACAGATGAAGTGGATCTATGACGAATCTCCTCAAGAGACTCATCTGACCTAGACTCTGATTCTTGAAGGGTTGTCTGTGTGCCTCTTAGGAATCCTCAAGTGCTCTCTAACTCCTGAGTGAGGCTATCCATCTCCAACTCCTACTCCCTCAGAGCCTCGTGATACATCTCACCAACCCTCAATAGATAATCTTTGTCAGTCAACAACTGCTGGTAGTCGATCCTCATCACAGATACTCTCTCCCTGAGAGTATGAAAATCATCCATGGCAATTCCCTCATCTGAACTACCATGTGCCATTGACGCTCTCCAGCAGTAATCTGCCATCAATGCATGCATGTCATCACTGCACCTGGTGGCTGCCATGATCATGGCCTCACTAACTCTCAACTGTGTTGCTAAGTGGTGTGGCTCCTGATCATGGTCATGCTGAGGTGCCACCTCATATCCCTCATTACTACTGTCAACTCTGGAGTCCCCAAAAACACTTTATGCATAAGATAATGTGTTGAACTGCCCACCATCTATTATGTTGTTGGGTCCTCCTCTCTGCCACTACACCCCATCACTAGGTGTTATCTCCCTCTAAATCACACTGCATCTTGTATGAGCAGTCGTATCCTCATGTGCACTCACCTTGCTACTATCATCTGCGCCTGGATCCCATGTAGATGTATCCAGACACGTGCCATGGTCGCCCTAACCAAAAAAGAGTGCATCCTCATCAATGCAAGATGATCCTGGAAGTAAGTGCTCCATCACCCTATCAGTCTCCACAATCTGCTCAACTAATGGAGTCTCTAAAATCTGTGACTTAATCTCCTCATGCTGGTGTCTGAATGTAAGATCAATTGTCTACACGTCATATGTCTCTCCTTAGATCTGTGGATCCATGTGTCCATGCCGTGCATCCCTCACACAAGGCTCCTCAATCATATCTGACATGCCACTGACCTCCTCGTGTGACGTGGCTATCAGGGGTGTCTGGAAGGATGACATATGTGTCACGGCCATCCTAGGAAGCTCATCATCTCTAGGTGCTAACATGTGTGACTCCTCATTAGTGTCACCACTCTGTTGAGGCATAAGGTCATCAATGTTATGTGATATGTCTGCTAAGACACTGGTGCTATCATCATGTCTGTCCAATTTCCTATCCACTACACAAGGGTCATCATCCTCCTCAAGCGTGCTAGTAGCATCATCCTCTGTACAAGAGTCACTATCACTAGCCTATGTGCAAGAGTCACTATCATCATCAGATTGTCCCAAATCATCATCTATCGCTCCATCCTCACTCATCTCATCATCACTGTCATAGTGTGCCTCAATAGTGTGCTTCTGGTCCTTATCCCTGTACCTATGATCTGGTTCCCACGACCCCTTGCAACTGTAGCAAGGTTGTGTGCTCCTAATGGGTGTGGGGCTCCTCTGTTCTTCCAACCATCTAGCTACTTCTTTTTTCTTTTTATCTGCTATGATGATCCCATGTAATATATCCTCTTCGCTCCAACTGGGCTTTCTAAAGGCTACATACTAAGGAACGATTATTAGAGCCCTATTTTCCTCGTTAAGGCTGGAATATATTATCTCCAAGCATGTTATCTTAAAGGCTATCTTATCCATTTCTTTACAACTATCCATTTATCCCTATGCGAGATCCCTCAGGTTGGCAGGATTTAAGCTTTGATACCACTGTAATGTTCCCAAGACATTATGCAAGGAACATCACGGTTTTGGTGTCTATTAAAACTTTTTCTAGTTGTGGTATTTCGTCAAACACTTCGCTGACCTAATTGTTTACATGTGTTTACTTGCAGAATGGCCTCTTGATTTCGGCCTTAGGGTTTATGTTGATGATTTTATATGTGTTTGCAACAACAAACAAGAATATATAATCATGGAACATACCTCAACCATATGCAATATGATAAACAAGCCAAAACATCTCAAATCTGCTTTTATTCATGAAATAGAAGAACCTGCTACAATGAAGATGTCGATCTGGAATGCTCAACAGATGGCTAAGAAGATAGACAATAGAAGCTGCTACAAAATGATCCAAAAGAAGACTACAATAAGCCTCCAAAGGCTGAATATACCAAGAATACCGATACCAGGGAGATCTGGGCCGTATGAAGTGTCAACCCCCAAGCTGGAAGATGCCACACCCTTCTGACACTGTCAAACCCTACAATTTCGGCCCTACTGTCAAGGACCTCCAAATGCTATGATGAGGATGCCAAACTGTATATCGGGATGAGTGGAAGCCCCTCCTAAGATCTCAAACCGAAATACCAAGGGAAACTCCTCCAAATGCTAAATCCTCCAAGTGAGTTGCGCCCTCCTGAAACTGTCAAACCCTACAATTTCAGCCTTGATGAAGGAGGCCTCCAAATAAGTCCAAAATCGACCAAATGATAGATCGGGGTGATAAGATCCCCCTCCTGAAGTCTCAGGCCGGAATGCTATGGATAACTCCTCCAAACTGAGTAGATCTGAATCTCAAAAATGCCCTCCTTCTCTCCAATTCGTCCCACTACTCTAGGAAATAATATGAACCATAAAGCTCTCTGAAGAGGCACTAGAAATCATGGCTAAGGCCTTGCAAGTAAAACCCAAATGCTCAAATGTCCAAGAGCCCTCTCAAACTCTTACAACAAACCTTCCCTCGAAAATGGTGTGCCCACCTTGCTGGAAACCCCCAATGGTGCGCCCCTCTTCGTTCTTGTGCCTGTGGCTGGTGTAGAACCCTCCTACACTGATGTAGAACCGAACTAGAATGGTGTGGGAGAGTATTGCATCTTTGAGACCAAGCTTGGGACAAGCTAGGTGGAATCTTTCACCATTGAATCCTCCTCTAGGGTTTGTTAAGTCAAAACCCTCAATGTTGGGCTCACTAGCTAGAAGCCATATATCAAAATATGATCATACATGAATGAATGAGTAGAGGCCCTTGCCTTTCCTTTATACTTTTTTGGCTCACCTTGTCCCTCTAAAGTGACTTTCATTTTATTAATAATTAATTAATTAATTAAATCACTTTAATTAATTAAATCACTTTAATTAATTAATTAACCTTTTTACCTCTAAAAAACACCTTATCTCTCCTTATGGCTTCCCTGGCCACTAAAAGTCACTTCTCATTGTCCCATCCTATAGTGTTGCTTCTCTCGATTCCAATGAGCTATTACACTAAGAGGTTCCTCCAAGTAATGTGCCCAAAATGACCTCTTAAGTGAATTTAATTAACTTATAGCCCAAAATAGTCAAAATCATGGAAATCGTTGGAATGTAACAGAACCAAAGCCAACTTGTGTGGAATGGCTCATAATGATGAAATATGATGAGCAATGCAAGCTGGACCCCACAATGCCTCTCAATAACCCCTGTACTCGCTATAACATCCATTTGGCTACTCTGGTCATCATAAACCTCTACACTATGATGATGTCCCAAAGTGGGGACATTACATAATCCTTGTATGGTGACCTCCTCTAGGTACTCTAGGATAAAAAATATAGATATTGGATGGTGAAAAAGTCTTGGTAAGCAAAAATGGTGTAAAAGAATCGTAATATGTGCATCCAAAGAGTGTTGGTAGTTTTGTTTGGCCAAATGCATGGAACATTGAAGAACCATAAAATTATATTTGCACTTAAACCAAAATCAAGTAATCAATAAAACCGATAAGACAAGAATTGACTAAGTAGAAAACATTAGTAAAACTAAAATCAGCTAAGCAACGAAACCAACAAAAAAAATGTTTTGGTTCAATGGTTAATTGTTTATAACCTAAGGAAGCCTCAAGTTCAAAACCCTTGGAGACATCCACTATGTTCATATAACCCCCATTGTAAGTGTTGGCATGTTCATGTAATGAACTACTATTAAAGTACCCTCTCTCGATTAAGAAGGAGTTGTTGTACCATCAAAATCCGTGAGTTAATGTCAAACACATACACATAACCCTAAAATTAGATATCGATACTTAGGAGGTCGACTAAGAAATATTTTTTGTTATATTTTATTGTTTTTTATTCAAAACTGAACCTCTAGGTATAAATTTAACTCCATGGTTGTTAGGCACTCATGTTTTCATCAAGTGGAATTCACATTCAACTCATCACTTCATTATTTCAATCTACTTGTTTAGCAACAAAATCATAAATAAGCATACAACTATACTTAACAATCTCACTTTATCAAAAGTTGAATCATACCAACCCAATATTATAATGTAAATCCAACCCCTATTACCATGATCTTTCACATTGAATATTAAGATTGGAGTGTCTTAGTTCTCTGAATATTAAGATTGGAGTGCCTTAGTTCTTTGTACTCCCTCACCTCAACCATTTGCAAATTTCTATGTTTCTCCTTGTAGACTTCATTAATACTTACTTATTAGTCCCTGTCGAAGGCGTAGAGGGACTATAGCGATCGATAATTTGTTGACTTCATATTAATATGTCTTTTGACTGTAAATTTTCGCATCATCTGTATTGTTCGAACTATAGAAGTAAAAACATTATTTTTTATATAATAACCCTATATGTCATCATCTCATTGGAGAATATATTTGAAGTCTTATTGCCAACTTCGTTGTTCCCAATGTTGTAAATGTTTAGATATCCAAAGTTTTGAGCATGGACACTCTTTTTTAATTTTTTTATTTTTATGGAAATGTTTACATACCGAAAGTTCCGAGCATCGATGCTCTTTTTTAATGTTTTTATTATTTCTATTTGTATTGAAATGTTTACATACCGAAAGTTTTGAGCATTGACACTCTTTTTGAGGTACTTGAATAGGCTTAACAACTTAAATGTTTACATAGCATGAGGCCCTTAAACAGGCCTGACAACTTAAATGTTTTCATAGCGCGAGGCCCTTAAACAACCCTGACAACCTTAAATGTTTACTTAAATAGGCTTCTCACAGTACATTTTTCCTCGAATTTTTCCATACAATGTTGCAGTGAATTTGGACAATATCGTTGTCCACCGCCAGTCGCATAGCCATCATATGTTTCATACTTCTTCTATGCTTAGAATGCAATTTAGTCATCATTGAAGATACATATATTTTTTACTGGTTCATTGGTTGCTTCTTGTTCGTTGGTTCGTTGGTTCGTCAGTTGTTGCTTGTTGTTGTTTGGTTCAACTTTGCAAGATTGAGGTCATTCACCTGCAGTTGGACCTGTTGGTGCTTGTTGCTTGCTTTTGTTTGTTTCAACTTTGCGAGGTTGGGGTCCTGCACCTGCAGTTGGAGCCGTTTTTTTACTTTGCAGGGTTCAAGTCCTGTACCCACAATTCGACCTGCGCTTCTGTTGTTCATCGTTGCCGAGTAAGTTTCGATACCATAATTTCATTCGTATTCATTCTTTGTTGTTTACTGTTTGCAGTTTGCAAGTAAGAATGTTTAAGTATTTCCACTCGCATGGTTGTCATATGTTTCGGATTTCTTCTATGCTTGGAATGCAATTTGGCCATCATTGAAGATACATATATTGTTTACTGGTTCACTGGTTGTTGTTTGTTTATTGGTTCATTGGTTCGTCGGATGTTGCTTGTTGTTGTTTGGTTCAACTTTGCAAGTTTGGGGTCCTGTAGCTGCATTTGGACATGTTGGTGCTTGCTCATTGGTTTATTGCTTGCTGCTTGCTTTTGTTTACTTCGATTTTGCAAGGTTGGGGTCTTGCACCGACAGTTGTAGTTGGTTTTTGCACTTTGCAGGGTTCAAGTCCTGCACCCGTAAGTGGACCTGCGATTCTGTCGTTCATCATTAACGAGTAAGTTTCAATAGCATACTTTCATTTGTATTCGTTGTTTGCGTTTTGCAAGTAAGAATGTTTAAGTATTTATTCATCATTCTTGTCATGCAGACTTTCCATAGAGGTTGGCATATCTTTTTCTCCTGCTCTTAAATTTTCCTCCGATTTTTTTCCCAAGACTCTGCACCATATCCATGCCAATGTCGTGTGCACAACTCTGACTGTCATTTTTTCTAGCATTGAAAATCTTGGTCCTTTGTCATGTGTGACAAAGTGGAAATCTAGCGCCTATCCTGTACCTACCTATCCTGTACGGGAATGAACCCGTGTCTTTCACATGAAAAATACGATGTCAAGCTTGTTGCCTTTGCAGGATGTTCTTGTAGAAGAAAACTGCAGGTAGGTGTAGAAGGGCTAGGTATGGTAGACCGATGCCTAGGCTGCAACAAAATTGCACAAAATTGGCATATCTTTCCCTCATGCTCTTAAATTTTGCTCCAATTTTTCTCCAAACTTTGAACCATACCTACATGCCTTTGTAAAATGTTCTTATAGAAGAAAAAGAAGTTGAGATAGTGCTAGCAAGATTAGTGTTCTGTGGATTGCAAATTGCAATATTCAATCTCTATGTCGCTTCGCGTGCAACATTGCTAACATAATGAATGTTTTCTCAAATGCATCACACCATTTACATCTGGATGAAACCATTATTATTCTAGGATACTTCAGTGTTGACATGCTACAAAATAGTGCCATAACAAATAATTGGAAAACTACATGTGCAATTACAATGTCCACTTTCTTTTGGCTAAGATAAAACATGTACGAAATGCACTTATTAACCATATATGGTGAAATGTGCCCATATCACAATACAACCTCTTTATCTTATACACAGACTAGTCTGACCGCGATACAATTTGTCTTGTACTTTAATTATGAAATATACATCAAAGATATTACAAAATTATATTTCCATGTTGTTGTGTTCATTTCGTCACTTGGGTGAGCAAAACAAGGGCACTTGCATGCCTAGTTGGGCCTGCTAGACAAGACGGAGGTTAGTGCATGGGTTAAACAATCCAAACACATGAAATAAACAAGTAAACAAACTAAAACAACTAAGGAAATAAAACTAGAATGCATAAGAAACTCTTAGAACCATAAACAATCAACCAATGACCAAGATTATGCCACCAATGGATAACTATATTAGTTGGCAAAACACCATAGAGAAAAATAGAGACTTATGAGTCCCCTCTTCCTCCTTGGGAGGGCTCTTGAGTTCCCTAATGGAGAGTTCTTCTTACAATTGAAGAAAAATGGCAAATGATGAAGAAAATCAATGTTTATTCCCTTAAGAGGTGAGTGGAATGGCCTATTGGAATGATGTTGGAATGCTCCTAGGAGAAAAGAGGATTCTCAAGGGAGAATTGAGGCATCATAACAATACTATGAAGATCTTGGTTTCTTAGTGCACCCATGGCCTCCATTTATAACATTTCTTCAAGGCAATATTCAATTGGTTGTTGGTGTGAACAAGGGGCCCTTTAGGGCACCCTTTGGTCCTTGACTAGCCCCCCATTTGGATTTATCTCAGATCTGAAGGTCAAATCAAGTTGGGAGCTGGTCCATAAGTAGTTGAGGGGCCGACAAGAACCATAAATGCGTCATTCACAGGAGTGTGTGGCTTTTCTCGTACACAGTCCCGCATATGGCGCATTGTGTGCTCTATGGGCTTCTTTGGCCTGTGCACTGTGCGCGCACTTCCTTTAGTGAGTTTGCGCATGTCAATTTTTGTCCAATTGTATAGTTTTTTCCTTTTGGAAATGCATTTTGGTGCTGCAGGTGAACTAATAGTTGTTTGGCATTGTTGTATTTCTGTAACCATTCGCGTGCAATGTTGCTGACGAATTTTCAATGATAACAGATGCTCCATTGATGTGTGAGGTTAGGAGCATACGTATAGCCAAAATACATCAACGTTTCTTTTACTGAGAGTGTCATTGTAATGAAGAGTGGTGAGAGGAATTGCAAGAGCGATCCGTCGAAGGGAGAGGGGAAATTGTGGGACCCAAATCTTTCTCTAGGGAGAAAAAAGAAAATATGTATACAAACGAGGCGGGAATGCCCCATGCTCATGTCATGTAAATCAAAATGTAAGACAGTAACTGAAGTTGCATGTTGATGTAGATAATTGCAGCGCCCTCCGGAGTGGTTTGATAATGACAGATGACAATTCTGAATGGTGAACATACTCTGAAAAGAGGCAAGGATGCCTGAAAGAAGTCTTGATGACTCGCAGGTGTTGATGGCCTGACAAATTTAGAGGTCTTCGACTGGTATAAAACAACTGCAACAGTTGCATAGTAAGACCCATCGTACATGAGATTTTGTTGAAGTCGAATGTTACGGGGGTCAACGACATCAGAGAGCAATGACGGTTCTCTCTGTGTCGTCCGAGACTCCTCATTGTAAAGGTAATGAGAGTCAAGATATTGTCGCCCTTCTGGAAACTGTGTTGATGTCGATAGAAATGGAGATGCGACTCCAAGAAGAAAAGGGCTTCATAAAATCCACGAGATAAGATCAAGAACTGACAGGGAACATGAAAGAAGTCAAGATGCAGTGAGACTCAAGGTTTCCCTTGGTTGGGGGTATGTTTGAAGGATGATTGGCAGCAACTGTAAAACTGTATCTAGTGTGAGGGGGACGACTAGACATGGGGTTAAATTGTGCCAGAGGTGGACAAAGTGGACAAACTCAGAGATCAGGGGTACATGGACTGTGGGATACTTGGGGTTTATGAACGATGTCAGAATGAGAAAATGAGAGTGGATGCCCCAACCAAGGGCGACATGGGTTGTGTTGCCTGAAAAAGAAGGTTATCAAGGGTGATGACAAAAAGATAAGTAAATGTTGGAAACAAAGGCTTTTTACAATTACCAAATAAATAAAGAATAATTTGGGATGAGTGTACAAATACAGAAATAGGTGCCCTGGTGCGCGATGGCTTGGCCTGTGAGGGCTCAAGTTGCGTGGAGAACTGGTGGAGGGTGGGGGGCCCATGGGTGGGTTATGTATGAGGTAAATGAATGGAGGGAAATCTACAAATGGGCAAACTGATTGTGGATGAAATGGAGGGTTAATGATACTGCAAAGGTGCAGTTAAATAGAACCAAGATGAGATAGCCTGGGAGTCCATTTGGTAAAGCTAGCCATATGATGAGAAGGAGTATGTGGCTTATTCTCAGAAATGCGTAAGACTATCAGGACTCCCATACCTAGGGGGTGAAAGCAGCATGAGTGTCAAAGTACCAAGGGGAACTATGAATGTGACAACTCATGTGGGGGAGAGTGTTACCGGGTGACAGTACCAAAATGCAGCAGAGGTGACAATACTACAGATCCGGATGGAGGGACCCTAAAGGTGAACGTCGAAGGGTGTGACTAGGAGATGAAATTGGTATTTAGAGGGAATGATTACATGCCAATGTCAAACATATACCTGAAGGGGCTGCATTGGTTGTGATGACCAAGTACCTGCACACATTAAAACTGAATACCCGACGTGAACAATATTTGATGATAAAGGACATATAACAACAATTTGATAATTTTGAACATGAGCATGCGTACCTAGACGTGATGTGAGAAAAATGCTCCCCCGGGGGTCGAGTGCAGATGGTGACCCGGGGAATGTGACTGTGTAGGAAGGATACCCACGCCCAGATGCACGGGTATAATTCCATCTACCGTGCATAGGAGCATGTGGGAGGGAAAAACAGACGTGCATGAGATGTGTGCCTTTTAGAATTGCAGTTGTGCACTGTGCGTAGATGTTTCTCAGAAAGTTGTGCATTAGTGCGTAGTTGTGTAGAGAACATGTGCGCATGTGTGCGCAGCTGTGTAGAGAACAGGTGCACATGTGTGCGCACTTGTTTGGCATGACAACTGCACATTGATGCGCGACTGTTTCTTTGACAACTGCACATTAATGTGCAACTGTGCAAAGAACATGTGTGCATATGTGCGCACCTGTGGGGGTAAAAGTTGCGCACTGGAGGCGAGGCTAAGGGTGGTTGAAATTTTGAATATTTTGATATTTTTGATGAATGATGAGTGTTGACCAAATATTTCTCTATGGATGCAGGTGATCAACGTGTGATAGGAGAGTTATCATGCCAGTCCATTGGAGGGAGTGAGACTAGGAGCGCCTCCAAGAGGCGATGAGAGAGAAACCTGGTGTTTGGAGACACTTGGCAGTCTGTGGGATGCTCAAGTTATTTTATTGCCCTTTGATACAGTCGCATGAGTACTTGCTTCAGTATTTGATATCCACGTGGAGCGTTGATTTGTAGTTCTTCATTGTGAGGGGGCAGCAGCTGACACTCTCAACTGTTGAGGATGTATACTTTTTGACGGGGCTCCCCTTCCGGGGAATGGCCCGACCTGCTGACCCCCAGCTGTCGGGGGATGTGAGACTGATAGATATGGCCCGACGCTACTGTACGGGGCCGAACCCAATGTCAGGTTTGGTTGTCCGTATTGACGCAATGGACGAGCTCTTGCATTAGTGCATCGCGACCATGGTTGTGTGGATCTATGGATCCTTGGCTACTCAACAGATCACGGGTGGTCAGCTGAGGATTGTAGAGAGGGTCCTAGATGGGGACTTCTTTGCCTGGGGCTGATGTTGCACTCCAGGATGATGGGGCAGATTCATCGGTGTCGGACCACCGACTCTGGTGATTTTGCATTTGCGTCCATCCTGGTGGCATGGTTTCTGGAGAGGGTGCCTATGTTGCACCCGAGGGTTTTGTTGCTGCCTGTAGGGTCGCAAGAGCCGCGATTGATGTGGTGGGCCCAGATTTTGGCATGTCATGGAGGGGGAGAGGGTGGCCATTACTTTACGACCACGGTGGCACGTGTGTTGTGTCATATACCATAGGTGATACTCTGGTATCCATATGGTGGGATGGACTACCGGCATGACCCAGACATGGTATTGCCTCCTAGGGAGGTTTGGGACCAGAGAGGTATGTTTCTACATTTATGTTTTGTGATTTTGATAGTGAAGCATTTGTTTATATATATATATATATATATATATATATATATATATATATATATATATATATGGATGCTGACTCCACCTTTGGTTTTTGTGTTTGCAGATGTGGGGCCCTGAGGCCGTGAGGCTGAGATGGTCAGGGAGCCAACTCGCTAGGGGCTAGTACGACCGTTGTGAGCAGAGCCGCGGGTAGGAGAGAGACGTAGGATAAATGATGATGGTGTTGAGCCAGCACGTGAGTCGAGGGCGGGCTAGAGGCGCAGGTTTGATGATACAGACGTTGGACCATCGCATGAGCCACGGGTAGAGGCCGGAGGAGGGATGGAGGACCTTCGTCGCCAGTTCGAGGAGGTGCTTCGGGGTGTGTCAGAGGGCATGTGGGCCCACATCTAGGACAAGAGGGTTCTAGAGCAGTATGTGGGTGTTCTGGGAGAGTGGCAGACCTTGATCTACTGGGCAGTTGTAGCAGGGGCAGCGATGACTAGTCGATTGCCCCCTAGACTTGGAGGACCCCCAGCTGGTCAGGCACCTCCCACCGACAGAGGACCTGGAGGGGGAGCTCTAGAGGCACCATGAGTGTCGGTTTTGTTTTTTGTATTTGTATAGGCTTGTGAGCCCATTTTGTACAGGGTAGTTGATACCCATTTTGTATAGGGTAGGGGGTACCCATTTTGTACCTATAGGGGTGAGGGGACTCATTGGCCTACGGGCGATGTATATTTTGTACATTGTAAACATTGATGACACTTCAAAGGATATATATATATATATATATATATATATATATATATATGGTTTACACATCTTTTGGTTCTTTGTAATGTTTACATGTGTTGATGTTTTTGATGGTTTATGATGTCTAATCTATATGTTGTGACTAATGTTTGATGATTATGTATATGTAATGATGTATTGATGTAATAAATGTCAATCTAACAGTGGGTTAGCCATATTATCTGCTATTTGATTAAATTGTCATGGAATATGTGTAAATGTAATTGAAACAAAGTTTCAAGATAAGAGTCTAACTTGTAGGTATTTGCGAAAGAGGCAAGGATCGCAGATACGATATACATTGTTGAGTTGTAGGACAACAAGCTGGGAACCTAATAAGACGCTAAGGTGAAACATGTGGTGGTGACTGGCCTCAGCGAGGAGATCAATGACGACTGTGTATTTTGCTTGGTTTTTAGTGGTTGAGCCCAAACATATGTCGTTGGAGTGGAGCAATTCATGTGAGGGGGTATAGAGGGCCCAAGCGGGCGAAGCGAGATTCTGTGTCTAGCGGCTAGCACCGTCAGTGTAACCGATGTGGTAGGCTGATGGAGGGTGCATCTGTCAATAACATGGATGGTAGATCAGACATGAGGAGTGGAGGTGAAAAAAAGAAGACTAAAAACTCTACAAATGTGTAAAAAGAAAAAGCCTAGTGTAGAATGACTATGCTCAGGCGTAAAACTTCTTTAAGTACAACCCGTTGATGGGTTCTTTGAGAGGATAACCTTCTAGAGAGGCCAGGATGCATGCGCCTTTAGTGAGGCAGTGTTGAACAATGTATGGTCCATGCCATAATGATTCAAATTTCCCATGACTGAGAGTATCGTGGGCAATATCGTAGGCTAGGACGAGATCTCCTTCGTTGAATGAGCGAAGGTTGACATGGAGGTCAAAGGTAGCTTTGGACTATTTTTTAGTTGCCTCATTGTTCTGTAATGAAGACAGACGATCTTCATCCAACGATTCTAAGGTCAGCAAGCACTGCTCCATTGGAGCAGTGTTAGGTAATAGCTTGATGGCGGTGTGTAACGTGGGAATTTTGCACTCGATGGGGAGGGTGGCTTCGATCCCATGGATGCGATGAAACAATGTAAAATCGATGGCAGTTTTGACTATCGTGCGATAAGCCCATAATGCTGAAAACAACATATGATGCCAGTTGGTCTTATGTTTGTTGATAGTACGTTGCAACATCGTTTTGAGGACTTTGTTGACAACCTCGACCTATCCGTTGGACTAGGGGTCGTATGGGCAGGTGAACTCATGGGAGAAGCCTAACTTTGAGGAGAGTTTTGTGAAGATCTCATTCTCAAAGTGTTTATCATGATGGGATACTAATTGTAGTGGAATTCTGAAACGAGTAATGACATGGTTGAAGAAAAAATGTGTTGCTATGTCAGCGGTATTGTTGAAGGTAGGCATGCCTTCGACCCATTTGGTAAATTAATCTACTGCCACGATGATGTACTTGTGTCCATTACTGGATGGAGGATTACAAGTCATGAAGTCTATGCCCCATTTGCGGAAGGGGTCAGCGGTGATGATTGGATGTAGCAGAGCGGGTGGCGCTCGTGCTTTGTTTACATAGAGCTGGCATTTGTCGCATCGCTTGACAGCGTGGATGCAGTCATGAAACAGTGTGGGCTATAAGTAGTCTACTCAAATGATTTTTTGGGCAGTGGACATACCTGAGAGGTGCCCACCACAAGCGTCGCTATGGAAATCATTCAAGACTCTGTTTGCTTCGTCGATGGTAAAACATCGACGGAGTATGGTGTCGACCCCACATCGGTACAAGACGTCACCGATGAGGAGGTACCGAGGGGTCTGATAGCGAATGCGCCGATAATCATCTCGAGAGAGATGAGACCCAAACTTCTATGTCCAAAGGTAGACACGAAGGTGGCCATACCAAGGGTCATCTGAGGGGATGAAGAAGAGGTGTTCGTCGGGAAAATCTGTATTGACGGGTGAAGATTTAGTATATGAGGAAAACGTCATGATGAGTTCAGCGAGAATGAGTGCTTTCTTGCTTTTGGGAGTTGAGAACTCTAGGTCATATTCCTGAAGAATGATGATCCACCGGGCAAATTTGCCATTAATCTGTTGTCGACTAAGCAAGTACTACATGGGGTTAGAATCTGCTACGACTTTGGTAGTGGGAAGCATGGTATAGTGACGCAATTTCTGAACTGTGAGGGCCAGTTTTTCATCATGATTATATTTCAGGGGTGCTCTTGAAAGATTTTTACTGATGCAGTAAATGACATGTTCTTGCCCATCATCCCCTAGTTGAATGAGGACTCTTGCTACTAAAACGATTGAGGAAGATAAGTAGAGGATGTAGTTGCGATCATAGTTTGGAGGACTAATGAAAAGGGCATTGGATTGGGGCACTTTTAAATCATCAAACGCGGTTTGGGCATGTTCATCCCATCGAAATGGGATATCATGACGCAGTAAGCGAAGGAAACTATGCGTGTGAGTGCCGTAATCTGGGACAAAGCGACGTAAAAAGTTGGCTTTGCCTTGTAGGCTCTGTAGTTGGCGCAAATTCCTAGGTGGTGTAATTTATGTGATAGCTTGGACCTTGAGGGGGTCCACTGTGATGTCATGTTGGGAGACAATGAACCCAAGAAGGCGTCCGATGGTGATGCAAATTACACACTAGAGGGGGTTCAAGCAGATATTGTAGTGGCGACATCGTTGAAAGACAACTCGTAAGTCGTCTAAAAGCTGAGTTTGTTTCTTGGATCAAGCAGTGAGGTCATCCAAGTAAGCGAGGATGATGCAAGCAAGATAATGGAAAACATAAGTCATGGCCCGTTGAAACATAGCACCTGCATTTTTTAGTCCAAAAGGCATGACACGATAAGCAAAAGTACCCCATGGGGTAGTAAAAGAGGTTTTATACTGATCTGCTGGATGGATTTGAATTTGATTGTATCCAGAGAACCCATCCATGAAGGACAAGGCCTCGTGGCCAGAGCAGTCATCGATAATTTGGTGAATGAAAGGGGTTGGGAAGTTGTCTTTGGGACAAGCATGGTTGAGATCGTGAAAGTCAGTGCAGACGCAAATAGTGCCTTGTTTTTTGTTAACGGGGACGGTGTTGGAAACCCATGAGGTATATGCAATGGGGTAAATGAACCCTGTGGCGCATAACTTGTCAATTTCGGCTTTGATAGCCGCAGCTTTGGATGGGTGAAGTGGGCATTGCTTTTGACGGATTGGGGTGACATATGGCCATGTGTCGATGCGATGTTTGACTATATAAGGTGTTAACACTCCGTAAATCTGTTTGCCTGATAAACAAACAACGAAGGTAACTATTTAAACCAACTTTGAGACCCGAAACTAGCCTTTCAAACGTGGAGAGGGATCTCTCGGGAGACTGTCTCCGTGCATGATATGGCTTTAAAACTGTGGCTAGATTTAACACCTTGGAAATAATGGATTCTGGTTATATTGGCATAAGAGAGTAAGACTTTGGGCTATGGAGTCGATTCAAGAAAACAACGAAAACAAATGACTCAATGACTGAATTTGAGAGGACAAGGCTAAGAGAGCAACAGTCTTCAGTGAAAAATTGTAATGTGTGGCGAGGAGAAAACACGGGAAGTAACTCGAAGCACCGCTATGGATGAATTCAGAGTTAACTTTTAGAAGAAAAACGTTTTGTCTAAATGGCACGAACAAGGGGCGCTGCGCAGCGAATCCACAGGTTTGAAAATTTGAAGTAACAAGGGGCACTGCGCAACAAATCCACCGGTTCGAAAATTTGTTCTGAATTAGACAGAAAAATATATGAATAAAGATAATAGGAAGTATGCACACAAAGAAAGGAAAATAATACATCCAACTGCTACAATTAGAATTTTTTCATCAAAGTTACAAGACCTTTGCATTAAGTTTCGGTCGAACTCAAATTACATACAATAGTTCTTGTCTATACTAATTTTGCCAACCAACCTAGCTTCCATTGAAAAGACAAAATATATAAACGAGGGCATCGCTTGGGCTACCCTACTTGTTTAACTGCTATCTCTACAAACTATGAAACTGACTGTTCTGCGTTACAAAAACTCTTCGCATGACGTTTACCAAAAATAGACAACAAATACATCTATCTATGTTATGATTGTTTGTAATCCACCATGGGGATTCGGTTATCAATCAGGTATCATCATGGGGAATGATGTGTCAATGCTTTCCTTCGACTAGATATTTGGGTGGACAAGTGTTTGTCAAAGTCCAAATGTCTGCTGTAACGACTTTGATTTTATGTCGCACACTCATTTGCTAGGGGAAGTGTGCGTGAAAAGTGGCTATAGAGAGTCAGGACCGTTATTAAAATGGAAAAATGTCTTGGGCGATGTCTCCTTCAAAATTGTCAAGATTTGCCTTCTGTTTGCGAATATAGGAACAAACTCAGCTAATCTTGTTTCTTCTGCTCGCTAGAGAGAGCTGTGCGGGCTATCTATTCGGTCGCTTCACATTCTCTGGAGTGTTTGGCATGCCTTTCTTCTGACAACCGTCGTGCTTCGCACAGTTGTACAATCGTATCATATGCCTCTCTGAGCTGTCTTTTGAGCCATGTCACGTTCCCTTCGCGACGTTGTGTTGTTGATGCTTCTGTGGTCTTTGTTTCCAACTATTGTCTCAGCTCCTTGTTTTCTTGGTATAGTTCAGGGATGGCTAGCTTCGCTTTCTTTAGCTGCTGAGATGTCTCTTGATCATTTGTACCCACGGCATCCATCCTCCTCGTTCTGCTCCCACTTTCTCTGCTAGTACCTTCCAAAGGCTCCAAGTGAATGATGCACATAAGTAATTGTTCAGCGATTGATCATTCGCGTGGCTCATATGAGATTCGAGTTTACCTAGCTTCATTGTTCTTCCTTGGTCTGCCTCTTCTCCAAGGTATTTTCTGTTGGGGAGACATGGCTTCCATTGTCCTTCCTTCCTGCGTAGTTCCTTCCACTCTAAGTTATGCGCGATGTGATGTCGTCATTCTCGTGGGTAAAGGAAAAATCCCTTTTTTAATCCTTGGGGATGCCTGTCGTGAGCGAGAATGAATCCCAATCACTTTAGGGCTCGGCTCTGGCGATCCTGCCACTATGTGTACCCTTCTTCGTGTTCTAAGAGGTCACCATGGCATGACCAGTATCTGTCTTATGCGTAGTATATCGGGCAGATGCCCAAGATGGAGGATTCAATCGACCTGGGCCTACGATAAAACTTACAGACAGAGCCTGAATCTGATTTCGCGAACAAAATGGATGTAGAACCTCTGGGATTTATAACAGATCAGGCGGAAGGAAGAATCATGCCAAAGAACACTGAATTCATGGCGACTAGATGTTTCAAATCGAATCACATATTTTCCATAACACATCCTTGCGTGTAAGGTACAAGCAATAAGGGCTGCAGGGCATACGTGATGTGAATGCCGCGATTTTTCATTCCTTCGGCCTTCATGATGAACTGATAATAGTTACAACACTTGCCGACGTGACCTCCATTAACTACTTGACTCGACCTGGGGCATGTAGAGACTAACTTTGATAGGACCCGACTTTCCGGGAACAACATACTCATACCATTCACGTATGTTTTGACTCTGACATCTCTTCCCGCTTCCAAGGGCCAACCAACCACTTGTTGAATTTGACCCCTTCATTGCTACATACCCGAGTTCACGTGTTTTGACACATGGGCTATAACTCAACTGAAAACCGATTCTAATTGAAATAAAAATGGCGACGCTAACAACTAGCTCCAACGGGGATGTTATCCTCCCTGCGAGGTAGCAAAGAACAGTAGACCAGGTGCCTGACCATTGGGACTTATTTCGACTCTTCGACACTGCATTATGAAATACAGGACGCAACCTAAAACTATCGACGTAGTTTCTAAAAGACTCAGCATAAAACTCAGGGCCTTCACTTCGGGCTTCAATTTTCTGCTGACCTACTGACTTGACACAAAATAAAATGACTATTTACAATGACAAATGACTTAAACGGAATTGATTTCATCAGATAATGTTTGAGGAACCTGTCGTTTACAGGCCTCCAACCAACACACTCCCCATTTAGTTCGTCCATAAAATAAGCATTATTTCCGCGATGTGCATGGATTCTGAATGGACCTGTCCACGGGTTATCGAACTTTCTTTGCTTTCCTTTGTCCTCATTTCTCGCGTCCCATCTCAACACTAGATCACCCAACCGGAAATCCTTTGGCTTGGAACGCTTTTAAAGGTTTTCTTCATCTTTTCTTGGTTGAGTTGTGATCGATTGTACACTTGTTCCCTCGTCTGCTGTGTGTGAACCAACTAATTTATTCTTCTCTGCGCGTCGTTTGGCTCGACCTCCTGCTCTTGCAACAGTTTTCTGATGGGCAACCCCAGTGTGGTAGGGAAAATTGCGTCTACGTCGTATACAATTTGGAAAGGCGACGTTGAGATGCACTTCTTGGTGGTAACCCGATCTACCCACATCGCATAGATAAGATTTTTATGCCAGGCTTTCTTATTGTCTTACAGGAGCCTTTTGATGATCCGGGTTAGGCTTTTATTTGAGGATTCTGCTAACTCGTTTCCTTGTGGCTAGTATGTCATAGAATTTCCCAGGGTTATATTGTAATCCTGACAAAAAATTTCCATCCTCTTAGACTTGAATGTGACCGCATTATTTGTTATGATATTGATTGGGCATCCGAACCTCAACAAGATGTTTGTCTCCATGAATTGGATGATGACTGCATCGGTAGCTTGCTTCCTGGGGATCGCTTCTATCCATTTCGTAAAGTAGTCAGTGGTTGTGAGTATCCATTTGTGCTGCGCCGAGGATAACAGATTTATTTCCCCTATGAAATCCAAACCCCACTACGTGAACGATGTCTCGACTGAGATCGACTTTAGTGGCAGGGGCTGCAACTTTCTTCTCCCATCGAAAATCTGACATTTGTGGCCGCTGGAGACTTATTTGTACACATCTGCAAAGATTGTAGGCCAATAGTAACCGACCCTTAGGATTTTGTGCACAGTGGTTTTCCAGTAATGGTGTCCCCCATAGTCACCCTTGTGAAATTCTTTTGTGGCTCGCTTCGCATCATTCTCTAGCAAACAACTCAACAACATTCCCACAGGATCTTTCCAGTAGAGTGAGTTGTCAAGGATGCAGAACTTAACCACTTTAATCTTGAGAAATCTGGCCTTAGTCTTACGTACACCCGGAGGGGCCTGGAGATTCTTAAACACATAGATTATATCTGCATACCACGACGAATCGATGAACTCCTGGGACACCTGCGCAGTCGTTTCTTCTTGAGGACTCTCTGACAGATCGATGATGAAATTTATTCCCACAACATCGCAATCCGACTGCGTCATTAGCTTCGTAAGGCCTTGACCCTTAATTAGTTTCGTAGGCTTGATCTCCAGGTCATATTCTAGCATGGTCGCTATCCACTTACCTCTCCTTCCTTCAGGGTCGGGCTGAGTTAGGATATCCTTTACTGAGTTGCTGGGCAGGTAAGAAATGACGTGGGAATGCAATATGTACATCCTGAACTCCTTCAAGGCTTTCACTAAAGCATATGCTTGTTTTACCATAATGTCTTACCTTAGTGGAGCATCTTGCAATGTTCTGCTGAAATAAGCTATAGGCTTTTCGAAGTTTTGTTCGTCTTTCTGTAACAGCACGCCGACGATCGTATGCTCTGAGGCGAATAAAAACATAATGAAATCCTTCATGAAATCTGGACTTGATAGTACAAGAGGTCTAGTCAATGCCACCTTGATATCTTCAAACGACTTCTTGGCCTCCAGGTTCCACTTGATTTCATTTCCCTTTCTGAGCATGCAGGTGATATGCTTTATAACCTCTGCCAGATTCGAGATAAATCTCCTCAAAAAGTTTACTTTTCCTAGGAAGGATTGCACTTCTTTTTTACTGCGCGGAGTGTCGATCTTCAGAATTCATTCAACCTTGTTGGGGTCTATCTTAATGCCTTCCCTAGAGATAATGTGTCCCAACAACTTCCCTTCTTCCACCCAAGAATGTGATTTCTTTGGATTTAACAATATGTTGAATTTCCCGCACTTTTGGAAAAAAAATTCAGATGCTCGAGGTGTTGTTCGTTGGAGGCAGAGTATACCGTGATGTCGTCCAGATAGATCACAATGAACTTATCCTTTTCATCAGTGAACGCGATGTCCATTGCCCTCTGGAAAGTGGCTCCAACTTTCATCAGGCCGAAGGGAATCTTGGCATACATGAACATTCCCCATGGAGTTGTGAAAGTTGTTTTTTCTCTGTTGTCTGGGTGGACCATGATCTGATTATACCCTGAAAAACTGTCCAACATGGACATCTTATGGGATCCCACCACCTTTTGCAATATATAGTTCATTTTGGGGAGAGGGTAGTGATCCTTGAAGGACACTTTGTTTAAATTTTGGAAGTCTGCACACAGTATTATCTCATCGCTCTTCTTTCTTACAGGCACCAAATTAGCTACCCATTTTGAGAATCGCAAAGAAACAATAATCTTAGCATCGAAAATTTTCTTTACCTCTTTCTCGATCAGTGACAATAACATGGGGTTTATCCCGTCTTAGCTTCTGTTTGAAAGGTTTCTGATCTTCCTTGAGAGGGATAACATGTTGGTCACCTTAGTGTAATACACCTTCAAATCATCATAGCTCCATGCAAAAATATCAGGGAACTCCTTCATGAGCTTGACGTAGTCTTGCTTGACCTCTGGGCTGAGCATTTTCGATAACTTGATCATTTTCTGGTTCTCCTTGGTCCCGATGTTCTAGTCTTCCACGTCCTCTTCGTTTGCAGTGATCTTGGGGTTTTTAGCCACGTCATTTTCGTCAAACAACTTTTCTAGCGACACTAACCCCTTTGGAATGATGTTATTCTTTAGTTGTATTATGTCCCTCCTCATTATTTGGTTCTGAAAAGGGTCGTCAATACTGCACGCATCTGCGCTCCCATCTTCATTGCAAGAACATTTGTCATCAATGTTTATGTTAGCGAACTCGTCACTCATCTGAAGAAATCTTTCTACTTGCTTATCGTCCTCAAACACCTACCAGTGTTTGATATTATTAGGCACTGTTGGCCTGTGTTTGACTTCAATTTCGTATTTTTTTGGGGGGAAGATGGGGATTTTAAAAACCGAGGCCGAGGTGGCCAACGCATCGACGATATGATTTTTCTCCCTTAGGATAACAGATATGTCATACTCCGAAAATTCCTCAAGGAGTCCAGCGCCAAGTTCCTGTATGTTCTCAGCCTGGGGTGATTTTTCTGATATATGCCTTTGACCTGGTTTATGACCAGTTCGGAGTCTCCACGCACTGCTATCCTCTTTGCGCCTAATTCTTTCAACACCTTCAAGCCTAGAATCAGTGCCTCAAACTCGGCCATGTTGTTTTTGCATTTGAACACGAGGTTATATGAACACAGTTTTGTGCCCATTTCAGGGGGGCTTACCCATATGTCGGCTCTAGCCCCTTCTTTGTTAACCGCATCGTCGAAACTCATGTTCCATATCCCGTTCTCCATGCGGTCCTCTGGGTTGGCGCACTCTGTTGCTTTCCGCGTGGTTTCCTCATTGACTATCATGATGGTTGTCGACTCTTCTTCTTCAAAACTTGGGTCATTGTAGAATATAAAAGAAACAACCTCAGTGTTGATGGAGTATATGGGATGGTTATTTGGCTGCGTCTTGTTGCTCACCATGTACTTAAGCAACACTTCTCTATACAACCATCTTTCCTGGCCAAAGATAGGAATGGTGGTGTATGACATGTCCATTTGCAGGGACCCTTAAAACTTCGCAGGCCACGATCTGGACAATAACATGCCAAACTTAGGGGGTATGTCCACCACGACCACGTCCATCACCATGTTCTTCAAAGGAATCTAGGCCAATGACACAACCAAGACTTTGATGAGACCCAGGCACTTGAATTTCCTCGAGTCAAAAGAGAAAAGGTTCGTATAAGGTCTGGTGACGTCCAGACCCAATTCGTCCATGATCACCTTTGGCATGAGGTTGTGCGACGCACTTGAATCCAGCATGGCGTTATGCAAGGTCATGTCATGGACCTTCAGACTGGCGTAGAATGAAGGGACGTCCTTAGTATCACTTGTCTCTTCAATGCGCAAACCAAACAGGATAGCGGGGTGATCATCTTGGACATTCAAAGTGTCGGGGGTCCCTCCCATTTTCAAAATTTTAATAATTTCCTCTCGGTATTCACCCTTTCTGATCAGTTCGTTGAAAGGGACAGAGATTTTGATTTTAGCCATTTCATGATCAAAGTTAAAGGGAGTACAAACTTTCTCTAGCTCTTTTCCACCCACTTCTCGGCTTACTTCTGGAGTTTTCTTCGGGGCCTCCTCCTTCGACTTTGCCTTCTTTGTCGCATCCTTGTTCGTGTTGTTCGGCCTCGGTCGACATGTGGAAGGGGTATCCGCCGGAGGTTTCTTTATGGGATTAGTATGCTGAGGCTGATTAGACGCTTCCTTACTCCCGAGGTTATATTTCTTCTGAAACTACATGATGGCATTCCGATAACCTTTTCTGAACTCTTTCATTTCCTAGGACAATGCATCATCAATTTCGCCAATCCATGCATCATCTGTCTCCAGCATAAAATTGTCGTTTCTGCTCATGTACCGATCATGTTCTATCTTTGTCAAGAACACGCGCAAGTTCTTTTCATTGCAACAATGAATTTGGTCTTCGAACATCTGATCAAAGTTTTCATCTGCGTAATTGTTTTGGAATGGAGGCCTTGTCTATTGGTCGCCTTGATCTCTCTTCTCCCTTTGTTCCCTCTGTCTGATCTAAGGAACCTGACCCCTCCCGAGGTTCTGATTCTTGGGCTCGGGGTCATGCTATTTTCGGGTAGCGGTTCTGTTTCCTACAAACATCTTGTCCATTAGCTTCTCCATGGTTCTCATCCTTAAGTCGAATTTGTCATCTGCAGATCTCGACATCGATAGCTTCGCATCTCCCTAGGGCTTCTTATCGCCTTTGTTGAACCTCTGTGTGATTTTCCCCAACGCCATCATATTTGCCTCGACTTCGATCACATTGCTCATTATCGCTTCTAGGTTTGTTGATCTTCTTTATCTCAACAAAAAAGCGAAGTCGTTGTCAAAAGAGTCGGCGTATCACAACTCCATTGCCTCAGGAGGTGGCTGGACTTCTGTAGGAATTGAGTTATAAACCTTCATGAAAGAGGCTGAGAATTCTTGCACTGTCTCCTCCGACGCCTTCTTCATATTATTGTACTGTGTTAACAATTGCAAGGGGTTCTTCTTATCTCCACATCTATTGATGAAAGATGTTTCGAATGTGGTGAAGTCTTGGATACTTGCTGGTCGTAGGGATTTGAACCACTTCCTCATCTCCCCCACAAAACTCTGCGTGAACAACCTCATTTTCATGTCTGCATAGTCTACCTCTTCCAGGTCGACGAAGTCGTTGAACCAATCCAAATGCTTCTGGGATGAAACGTTCCCTTCGACATCGTAGAGTTTAATCCTCTGACTATAATTCTGGGGTAGATCATGCAGTTGGGCTGGCAGAATGAGAGGGGCAAATTTGGCGGCCATGGCTCTAGGAGGGTTTGGGACTTGAGGAATATTATTAGACACTAGGGTTCATAATCTCTTCTGGTAAAAAAGTATCTCCTCCCAGCTGGTTTCTGACTTAGATCTGAATAGCGTTTGCTCAAACAATGCGTCAAAATCAAGGTCGTTGATGCTTTGCGTGTCGTCTTTTGGTAAGGACAAACTTCTGTCCAGGTAATAGAACAGGTCAAGTGCTTGCTCTCTAGTCCTGCGCATAATTTTCTTGGGGTCGTACACAGGCTGTACAAGGTTTGGGTTAGGATTTGCTCTAGTATAGATCATCTTCGGAGATAGGGTTCTTGAAATATGCTACTTGGAGCTACTAATATTTTTGACTGGAGTCGCCAGGGTAAAGGTTTCAGCCGGTGCAGATGTTTGTCCCTCTGTTACCCTTAGGGGTCAAACTACAACGTTAGTCGTTCTCCCAGGGAAAATCTATTCAATTTCGTCCCCGACAACAACGCCACAAATGTTAGCACTCCGTAAATCTGTTTGGCTGATAAACAAATGATGAAGGTAACTATTTCAATCAACTTTGAGACCCGAAAATAACCTTTCAGACCTGGAGAGGGCTCTCTCGGGAGACTCTCTCTCTGCGCGAGATATGGATTTAAAACTATGGCTAGATTTAACACCTTGGAAATAGTGGATTCTGGTTATATTGGCGCAAGAGAGAAAGACTTTGGGCTATGGAGTCGATTCGATAAAACAATGGAAACAAATGAATTAGTGACTGAACTTGAGAGGACAAGGTTAAGCGAGCAACAGTCTTCAGTGAAAAATCGTAATGTGTGGCGAGGAGAAAACACGGGAAGTAACTCGGAGCACCGCTATGGATGAATTCAGAGTTAACTTTTAGAAGAAAAACGTTTTGTCTAAATGGCACGAACAAGGGGCGCTGCGCAGCGAATCCACAGGTTTGAAAATTCATTCTGAATTAGACAGAAAAATATATGAATAAAGATAATAGGAAGCACGTAGGCAAAGAAAGGAAAACAATACATCCAACTGCTACAATTAGAATCTTTTCATCAAAGTTACAGGACCTTTGCATTAAGTTTCGGTCGAACTCAAATTACATACAATAGTTGTTGTCTATACTAATTTTGCCAACCAACCTAGCTTACATTGAAAAGATCAAATATATAAACGAGGGCGCCGCTTGGGCTACCCTACTCTTCTAACTGTTATCTCTACAAACTAGGAAATTGACTGTTCTGCGTTACAAAAAATCTTTGCATGACGTTTTCCAAAAATAGACTACAAATACATCTGGCTACGTTATGATTGTTTGTAATCCACCACGGGGATTTAGTTATCAATCAGGTATCGTCATGGGGAATGATGTGTTATTGCTTTCCTTCGACCAGATATCTGGGTGGACAAGTGTTTGTCAGAGTCCAGCTGTCTGCTGTAACGGCTTTGATTTTCTACCTCACACTCATTTGCTGGGGGAAGTATATGCAACAAGTGGCTGTAGACAGTCACAACCGTTATTAAAATGGAAAAATGTCTTGGGCGATGTCTCCTTCAAAATTGTAAATATTTACCTTATGTTTGCGAATACAAGAACAAACTCTACTAATCTTGTTTCTTCTGCTCGTTGGCGAGAGCTGCGCATGCTATCTCTTTGACCGCTTCACATTCTCTGGAGTGTTTGGTATGCCTTTCTTCTGACAGCCGTTGTGCTTCGCTCAGCTGTACAATCGTATCCTGTGCCTCTCTGAGCTGTCTTTTGAGCCACGTCACATTCCCTTCGCGACCTTGTGCTACTGATGATTCTGTTGTCTTTGTCTCTAGCTGTTGTCTCAGCTCCCTATTTTCTTGGTACAATTCAACAATGGCTAGATTCGCTTGCTTCAGCTATTGAGATGTCTCTTGATCATTTGTACTTGCAACATTAATCCTCCTCATTCTACTCCCACTTTCTCGGCTAGTACCTTCCAAAGGCTCCAGGTGGACGACACGCATAAGTAATTGTTCAACAATTGGTCATGCGTGCGGCTCATCGGAGATTCAAGTTTCCCCAACTTCATTGTTATTCCTTGGTATGCCCCTTCTCCGAGGTATCTAATGTTGGGGATACAGGGCTTCCATTGTCTTTCCTTCCTGCGCAGTTCCTTCCACTCTAAGTCCTGCGCGGTGTGATGTCGTCGTTCCCATGGGTAAAGGAAAAATCCCTTTTTTATCCTTGGGGATGCCTGTTGTGAGCGAGAATGAATTCCAATCACTTTGGGGCTCGGGTCCGGTGATCCTGCCACTATGTGTACCCTTATTCATTTTCTGAGAGGTCACCATGGCACAATCGGTATCTGTCTTGCATGCAATATATCGGGCAGATGCCCAAGATGGAGAATTCGATCGACTTGGGCCTACGAGAAAACTTACAAACAAAACATGAATATGATTTCGTGAACAAAATGGATGTAGAACCTCTGGGATTTATAACAGATCGGGTGGAAGGAAGAATCGTGCCAAAGAACACTGAATTCATGGCGACTAGATGTTTCGAATCGAACCACAGATTTTCCATAACACATCCCTACGTGTAAGGTACATGCGATAAGGGCTATAGGGCATACGTGATGTGAACACTGTGATTTTTCATTCCTTCGACCTTCATGATGAACTGATAATAGTTACAACACCCGCCGACGCGACCTCCATTAACTACTTGACTCGACTTGGGGCACGTAGAGACTAACTTTGACAGGACCCGACTTTCTGGGAACAAAATACCCGTACCATTCACATATGTATCGACTCTAACATATCTTCCCACTTCCAAGGGCCAATCGAGCACTTGTTGACTTCGACCCCTTCATTGCTACCTACCTAACTTCACGTGTTTTGACACATGGGCTATAACTCGACTGAAAACTGACTCTAATTGAAAGAAAAATTGTGGTGCTAACATAAGAATCAAGGCCGGGCATCTCTGTATATGACCAGGTAAAAATATATTGGTATTGCTGAAAGAGATCTTTGTAAGTTGTGAGTTCCTCAGGGGAGCATGCGTCACCCATGGTGATTTCTTCTACGATTCCCAGTTTGATGAAAATGTTGATTTTGATGGTGGGGGAGATATTAGCCATGTTGCCTTCTTCAAAATCATTTGGAGTAGGGATAGGTTGTTGAACCAGTCTATATGCCCGGATGGAATAAAATCATTGGTTTCAATTGCACATATGGATGCCTGGATAGAAGGGTCAAAGGCTTCCTATGAGAGAAAAATCGCTCGGTGATGGAGCGCATTCCATGGGCAATTGGGGGTAGTGAGTTCCTCTAGCATATATTTGTCGGAGTGGAAAATGCGAGAATATAGGGGATCTGGGGAGGTAACATGGGTAACTCTCACAGTGTGATTGTCCTCAAGTGGTGAAGATGTAGAGGGGATGTCGCAAACTGGGCGCGATGGCTTGCTTGACATAAACCAAATGTCCAGACACTGTGGGTGATAGACTGTGGTAGGGGGTAATATTTCTTGGGGAAAATGAATCGAAGAATTGGGAGGATTTGGGGGAATATCCTTAGACAGTCTATCAATGAACCATGGAGGGATGGGAAGTGCCTCAGGTTCAGGGGAGGTGATGTTGATAATATCTAGAGAGGGAAAGACCCTTGGTGAGGTGGTTAGATGTTGTTTGACAGGGTTTGAATGACGACCTCGGTATGCCACAATTAAAGAACATTGGTATGTAAAATGAGCAAGTGAGTCACAAATAGAGCAAGGGCATCTCATCCATTCGGGGACTGATGTAGAGACATAATGGATGTCGGTGACGTGGGTACAAGAAAGTGGTGGTGGAGAGGGCTATTACTGAAAGGTTTGGCGTACTGTCGTTAGTGTCTGGCGAAACTGAGGTAAAGCTGGGCAATGATGAGTGTAGTCGCCATATTCTGAACAGATGACACAATCGAATTTGGTTCGCAGACCTTTACTGCCCGTAGTGGGGGATGTGGTGGTAGTACCAGATGTGCTTGGTGAAGCGATGAGCGATGTGGTTGCTCGAGGGAGTTGGATCAGATTGCGTAACTTGGTAAGAGAAGGACATCTATCAATGGGGTGTCCCTCTCTTTCGCATAGCATGCAAGGAGGTTGAACTTGAGGAGGAAGTGGAGTTGTGGGCTCTTTTTTCTTCCGTTTGCCCCCAACTGTGGTAGTGGTGTTGGCGATTGTGGGTGAGGGTGGTGTGGCCAGAGTTAGTACTGGAATCTGCATCGGGATCCCCTCTGACCGAGGAGGGAGAGATGGTTAAGGAATTGTTGCGGGTGGGTGTAGATACCATACAAGGATGGAGAGAACAATGTTGGGAAGGGTAAGTGTTGCGGCTACTTGAAAAGCTTGTACTCTCGGTGGGGGGTAGAAGAAGGGAATTTTAGTGATGGCTTGGGGGATTGTCTCCCAGACTAGAATTTTCCCCTGGGGAGGGGGAAATCGAGGATAAGTGGTGTAGTAGAGTTCTCAAGGAATCCTTGAGGTAAAATTTCTTCAACTGGTGGGAGGTTGAGGTGTGGAGAGGCCTCAGTGGGAGGAATGGTATCTCCGGTGTCAGTTCCATTAGAAGATAAAACACACACTTGTGTTGAAGGGTGTATAAGAGGTGGTGCTCCATGGTATGCCCCCAGCAAGGAGAGGTCCTTGAAAACTCTGCGACCCATGTCAATGAGTGAATAAGCATCAGAACTAGTGCGAACAAGAGGCAAGATGTTATCGATGTTGGCGGGATGGTTAGGCTCATAATGTGTAATTTGGTCGATGGTGATGATTTTCTTGTTGTGGGGGAACATCATCGTTCGAAACACATAAGAGGTCACTGCCTTCATAGTGTACATGCAGCTACATCCAAACAAGATATTGTAATTGAGCGGGACATCGATAACCTCAATTTCGATGAGGATAATTTTTCCCCCGAGTTCGACGGAGACATTTTGAAAGAGCCCTTTAGGGGAGGGTGGTCGACCATCATAGGCTCTTAAAGTGATAGCGGACGGTACTAGCTCAAAGGAGCCTAGTTTCTACAATAGAGTTTTGGACATGATGCATGTGGATGCACCTTCATCAATGATACATCGATGAACCACGATGTTCTGAATCTTGACGGGTATCTGGAAAGCTACCAGAGCAGGGAGAAGAGGTTCTCTGCTATCGAGATCAAAAGTGACGAGTCTAGTATTAGCCGGGTCGACTGCCCCCAAGGTGGAAAGTAAGGATTTCCGTTGAGTTGGGCAGGTTTGGAGGACTTCCAATATAGACATGGCTGTAGGAGATTGTGCCATGTCATCGACCAGACTGTAATTGTGTGCTGCCCTAACCTGAGGGTTATTGACATTTCATCGTAACGAAATGTGATGGATACGAATGGTAGGCTCATTGTTAGGGCATGGATTCAGCAAGGGTTGTTCGACTGTAGCTGGAGCTGCTTCCAAAGTGGTGGGAGTAGATTCGGGGGGCGCGTTGTATTGACGATCGCGTGTTTGCAGAATAATTTCTTCTTTGCTGATGAGGAGGATATTCAGTTTTGATCGGAAAAGCCACAGTGTAGTCATTAGATTGTCGACGTTTTGGATCCTGAAGATGGATCCTGATCTGGATCCGAAACGTCGACAATCTAATGACTACACTGTGGATTTTTCGATCAAAACTGAAAATCCCACCCACATCAATCTCACTCATCAGAGGAGGATATTGCGATCCGCCGGGTTTCCAGGGTGGATGGGCTCTGAGTTTTGATACTGTCCCATTTATGGTGGGGCAAGGTGTACCTTCTGTTGGGTGTTCATCACACCTTGGTGTGGAATAGGGTTTTGCAACACAACCGAGGGTGGTTGTTGCAAATATTGTTGCGGGGCCTGTTGAGGGGTAGGCAGTGCTGGAGGTTGTGGCACGTTCATTGATTATTTCATTTGCTTAAAGTCAGAAACTTGGGGGAAATGGTGAGTATAATGTCAATGCTCACCGTAAAGAGCGCAACAAAAGTTGGTTCAGAGGTTGTTGTTGTTCCTCCCTTAGCATTTGTTGTTATTGTCCCCTTGGGGGTGATTGTTACCCTGATTCCGGTTGCCCCTAGCATGTTGGTTGTGTTGGGGGTCATTTCCCCTTGGTCCCGGGTTATTATTGTTTTGTTTTTTCCCTTTATTCTTGGCATTGTTCGACTGATGGGCCGGATTTTCCATATTCAACTGTTCAAAAGTATGAAGTTGTTGAATGGGAGAGGGATGAACAAAGTTAACGTCAGCATGTGGTTGTCCATGTGGAGGAGCAACTACCTGTGGAGGACCAGGAAAAATAAATTACGTATTGTTTTGTGGCAACTATCTGTAGGGCACATAGGAAGGCAAAGCGCTTTCACTAGTGCCCAGGTTATATGTTGAGGTAGAAGGGGAACCTTGGTGGAGAGGCCGGGCGCATTATG